>JAVTVY010024054.1:0-87381 GCA_036873755.1 Hanleya hanleyi
TTTTCTTCTTCTTCTGGGGCGTAGTCCTTCTCCTCTGGGATGTGCGTCGTCGGTGTGTTGGACGTTGAATGAATCTGGGGAGTGTGGGTCTTTGTCTTTTAAGGGCTTTGGCGATCAAAACGCTGCCCGCTTCTTTAGCCCGGCGTTTCAAGGCTTGTCGGGGTGCTGTGCCTTCCATCACATCACCGGCCACGCGCAATCCACTGCGTACCGCTTGTTTTCCCACCGCTTTCACACCCCGTGTCACCATGGGTAAAAACGTTTTCATAATGCTGCCCAGGATGTTCCCAATCCGTGACCGCGTTGCATGCGTGCCCCGCTAAACACGGGCAAGTTTCCCCCCGTTTGTTTCTTGTAGTAGTCGGCATAGCTGGGCGTATGGCACTGGTAAGGCACGTACATTATTCGAAGTGAGGAGAGCGAGCTTGTCGAAAAGCAAGTGTCAGCACCACTTTTCCTCGTTCGAATGGGATCGGCCGTCCCCTGTCATCTCTTATATCCACCGTGATCGTGTTGATATCGGTATGTCGTACGGGCAGGTACATGATATGGTTGAAACTCTCGGTGGCTTGTTCACCATATGTCTTGGTAATGGGCACCACCCGTAACAGAGGTGTGTTCACATCACCCACAATATGGCTGTCCACGGCGTCCGAGTAGACGTACAGTGCGTACATACCTACTTTCATATCCATCAAATAATCCCCGTTGACAATGGTGGCCCCCTTGTAGACGGATTGAGGCATCCTTAACATTTGCTGTAGCATAGGACTGAGTTTCACATTCGCGTTAGCGGTCAGCATGATAGAGCTCCTGTCGTTGTGTACGTTGACATCGAAGAATATCTCTCTCTTGATGTTCAAGGATATCAGGCGTGTTGCATCACCCGTGCTGAACTTTAGGGCCCTGTACTCCATCAAGTCATTCAGACCCTGTATGAACGTCTGCGGTGTATCGTATTGGCCTTGGGGTAGCGTCAGTTTGTAGACTTTATCTTCGTAGGTCACTTCGTACCATACTTCTCCGTCTTGTACGTTGTACCATGAATAAGGGTATTGAATATCCACCAGTCCACATTCCCAGCGTCCCGGTAAATGTAAGGGTTGGGGTAATTGCGTGACATACTTGGTCAAGGTGTTGTCAGGAAACACGTCGAACGAGCTATTACTGGGCAACGTCAGGTAAAACATGACGACAACGACTGAGTTGTTCTGGCTTCTGCACCGGGGTTTTATAGGAGTTATTAGTACGGTTCCCAGGTCTTGGGCGCCTTACCTCGACGGCGTGATCGTCGTGGCTGTGGTACGGTCGGTATAGGGGAGGCATAGGGGTGAAATCGGCGTAAGGGTGTTTTGGGCGGTGTCTGCGGTAGCCATTCACGTTCCCGGGTAGTGGGGAGACGTCGAGAGGGGGCTTGCATCCACTTCCAGCGTTCACGATTGCCTACCAATTCTTGAGGGGTGTGTATGTCTTTTAACGCCTGAGCAAAGGCTTCCCAGCCCGGGGGATTAGAGTGTTTTTTGCGAGCACGCACCATATCGTTGATCAAATCGGTCATATGAGACCCCGGTACCACTTGGTTACGAATCAGCAGGTTTCCTTCCGCATTCCAATCCATATCGGCATGCTGTTTCACCCGGTCCAACAATAAACGCGCCTTGGTCTTGAAGGCTTTGGGCACACTGGCCAACACTTCCTGTTCCAGTTCAGGTGAGGCCGAGGATGACGGTGGGGGTGGGAGTGGGGTAGGCGTGGTGGTGGTGGTGGTGGGAGGTGGTGGCGTACTAGTACTACTTCCGCCTCCTCCTCCTCCTCTATATTGATCCATAAACGTCTGGTACCGGTTCAGCGTATGATGGTAGAGTTGAATTTTCTCGTGATCGGGGAGTCGACGTTGGAGTATATTATTCATCTCTTCATCCAGAGACTGGAGTTGTTGCACGGTGGCCGGGACGGGATAGGGGGATTGTAAACTCTGTAACAGTCGAGGTTCGACCAGCATCATTTTTTTCGTATGGTCCATGCTGTTAGCGTCCCAAGATGGACCCGAGTAACGGGCCCAGTACAGTAGCGGCTAAGGGAGCGAGGAGTGCGCCGAGAAATCCACCTCGCTGTAACACCTGTTTCTTTTTCTTCACACTGCCCGTTTTCTTGACCAACGTTCGGAGACCCGCCTTGTGCCGTTGCAATTTCCCTTTCTGCAGAGGACTGAGTGGAACATTGCCTTTTAATACATTATGGGCTACTTCACACAAACACCGGACCAAGTCGGGGTCCGCGCCGCGCACCAGGGCCCGGCCCACTTCCGGGGGCGCGCTGCGTAATACCCGCAGAGCGGGCGCGTGCTTGCGTACGCGTGCAGACATGATGAGGAATGAAGGCTCGAGTACGTTGTCTTCTTCTTTTATCTTTTTTATCCTCATTTGGGGGTGTACACCGTCTGTATCTCACCGGGAAAAATCAGGGTACGCAATCGCAGGGGGGAGGGCGTGTCTTGTTTCAAGTCGATGAGGAGATACCCATGAGCAGGTTGGGTCGCATCTTCAAAGGCTTCTCGTACAAAGGCCGTGTTCTTAGGGTACATCTGTTGAGCCAGGTGGGTAATTTGTGACGCGTCTCTGGGGTTTTTGAATAACACCACATACTGAGCATTCAAACTAATGTTCCGGTGTTCTTTGTTTTTACTGAAGAGATTCTGTACGATGTAGATAATGCTCAACCGCCGATGATGGCTGCCTTTGGTAAAGAGCCGGGTGATTCGAGTGTCCGTTTCCGTCATGAGATCGTCTACCACCACTAAAGTGTCTTGGGGTATATCTTCAGGCGGTAAACCTTCCACTAAGGTGAGTCCTGGGACACGGGCCAGTGCCTCATACGCGGGCTGCCAAGCGCCATAACACCACAGGATGCGAGCTAGAGGCGGTGAAATCAGGGCTGACCCATGTTGGATGAGACGTTGAACAAAGTGTGTTTTTCCCGACCCGGTCGGTCCAGCGATGAGGCAGGTGAATGGATGCTGCCATCGTGGGTCCATTTCTTTAGGGGGTGATTTGCCGTTTAGAAGCCCACCCCAGTTGTCGGGGCTGGCGCAGGGGGTAGTACTCGAAGGGATACCGTTGTCGGGGTAAACGGGGTGATTCACGGGGATCCACTTCAAATCTGTTGAGCAGCGTCGTAGTGGTGGTACTAGAGGATGGAGTGGAAGGCTCGCTTCTCAGGGATGATGATGATGATGGAGGATGATGTGGAGTCGTCGTACGGGCCGTCGTGGTCGTGGGCTGGATGTAGCGGGGTAACGTGATGGCTGGAGTAGACGATGGGGTGGGTGTCTGCGTTGAGACGTGGTGGACCCTTGACGTCTTGGCTGGTGCAGGCAGTGGGGTCGTGGTGGATGATGGAGAACGCAGGGTGTTGTAACAGGATATCACGTACGATAAATCGTAGAACACACCGGTAAATAACGTACCCAGAACCACGACTAGACACACCACAGTACCGACTTGTGCTTTTCGAGTTCGTAACAGTAAGGGTAGACGTGTACTATCCATGGTACAGTCCTACACTGAAGGCGGAGGGTGATAGGCGTTAGAATTTATAGACGTTTCATGTCACGGCCGGACACCCAGGAATTAAACGAACGAGGCCATCCTTGCCATTTGACGAAATGATAGGGAATCCCACGTCGACGTTCCGTTTTCAAAATCTTTTCCACCGTGTAGTAGTCTTTCGGTGTTTTCACTATGGGTTGCAATTCTGCCTCGTAAAACGTGCCTTGCAATCTCTCGCCTTGTAGATCTTCCAGTTGATAGACGTGGGGTTGACGAGGTTTATGGCGCACGATGACAAAGTGTTCGTCACTCCAGTTCGGTAAATACCCTTTCTCAAATTGTCCTTTCACTTTACTGATCCGCACTACATCTCCCCGTTTGTAACGGGGTGCCGTCAGGGGTGGACTGTCTTCTGAGTACAGCGTAGCACGCACTTGATGTTCGTTACGTTCTGTCACAGTACGGGGCGCTCGCTGAATACTGCGATGATAGGCGCGATTGTAGCCTTGCACCAGTTGAGGAAGTACATCCAGGTAGCGTCGAGTGTTTTGAGCCGTAAAATATTTGTACATGCGTCCTTTGAAGGTGCGATTAAAGCGTTCCACTACCGATGCTTTCGTCTCATTGTACGTGTGAAAAAAAATACCTTCTTTTTCTTAAGAAAGGCTTGAAAGGGTCGGTTGAGAAATTCTGTGCCTTCATCCGTTTGTAAATAAAGAGGTTTGCGCCCCGTCTTGAAAATCTGCTGAAACGCTGCTATGAGATTCTCTCCTGTTTTGGTACGAACGGGTAGGACCCAGGCAAACTTGGATAAAATATCGATACAGGTCAATATGTACCGGTGTCCATCATTTTGAGGTGCAAATCGACTCATGTCGACTAAATCCGCCTGCCATTGCGCGTCTATCCCGCCCACGATCACCCGGTTACGACGAAAATGACGTCGGGCAGCCCGATGCAAACTGTATGTATCCTGGGTTTTTAACCAGTCTCGAACTTCAGTTCGACTAATGCCTTGAGAATGGGCCGCTCGAGCTAGCGCTGCCACACCACTATAGGCAGCCGCACTCGTCGGATTATAATACAAATCGGTTAACACTTTGTTAATAGACGTCTCCTTTTTTCCCGACCGCCGCCGCCTTCGTTCGCCCCCGTCACAAGTGTGTCGATCTCTTCCCGGAGTGACACTGACCCTCTAGCCGCTGTGCATTCTTTACATATAGGCCTTTTTTTCCCGGCTGTAGTAGTATCTGGTTTACAGAAACAAAATTCTGCCTTATGTAGTCTTTCATGCGGTTCAGCGAACGCGTCTTCTATAGCACGAACCCACGCTAATTGCTCAGGTGATCGATCGTCCGGTGACAATAACTGGTCTACAATAGGCATTATTTTCTTCAAGGCTTCCCACACAGAAGGAGTTAGGCTGATACTGCGCGATGGCTCTTTGTACCGGCCTAGCCGTATGCGGAGGGATGGTAGGGTATAGACGTACATGGCATTATCCAGGTGGATGAGCTCTCCGTCCAATTCTCCGCTCAACACGCGTTTAAACTTAGTCCACCCATCACGCTCTAGTGTCACCGGATTCCATAGCATTTCTGCGGGTGTCCAGTAAATAGCTAGATCGTCTTTCGCCAGTTTGACTTTATCTGCATACACGTATAACCGCACACTAGGTGTAAGAGGCAAGATGGCTCGTAGTGGTAGCGACATGCTTGCTCTCAATGTCCAACGGTAAATGATACACACTCTGTCTCTTCCCCTGGTATTTATAGGGCCTATTCTGTGAGAGGCGGGTCGTGTGCAGAGAATACTTTATCGACCACAGGAACTATTTGTTGCAAAGCCGTCCACAGATCGGGATCCAGCGTAAATCCGCCTCGCTTGAGAGAGATCAATCGGGCAAAATAAGGTCCGCGAAAAATGTATACATCGTGATCCAGGTAAATACTATCTCCGTCCAAATCACCGAATAACACGCGTTTCAAGGTAGTCCAGCCTACGGGAGATAATGTGACACGCGCGGGTTCAGGCGTGCACCAACATCGCGAATCATCATCAATGAGTTCGATGCGATCAGCGTATATTATTATGGTACAATCCGGGGTCAGCGTACGGGTAATGATCGATTGGGTTTCCGGGTATAGTACGTCGTCAACTTCGGTAATGATAGCTTTAAGCGTCGCCCATAATGCTGGCCAAAGCACAATACCGCTACCGCCACACTGTTCTAACCGGGGAAAAAATGAATCCTCTCTACACCGCCGCAGGTACACATGGTCGCCGACAGGCATAAAATCGACTTCGGGTTCTTTGCCTTGTAACATACGTGTCAATAGCGTCCACCCGGCAAGGCTTAAAGCTAATTTCACTTCGATCGGATGTTCCTCGATAAGGTGCAATTCATGCTCGTACACGATAAGAATTACTTTCGACGTCACTTGAAAGAACGCGAGCTCTTTGCCCGGCGATGCCATAATGAAGAATGACAAAAATACTAGCCCGACAAAAATTTATATAGATCGATTCTGGCTAATTTTTCATTGTAAAATAAAAAATACGCATACCCTGGGAAATTAATTTAACACTGCAATTAATTTTTTAGACGCTTCCCGAGTGCATCAATTAATAGTCTGGACTCATACGAGGATAAAAAATAAAATTAGTGCATTGCTGGACTAGAATATCAAGTCCTAATAATTATCAGAACAATCCATAGGGCTGTGAGAGAGTGAAACCCGATGCTTGCCAAGCCATAGTATATAGGTAATACAGGCTATACGTACGTGAAGGGTTTTTTTAAATGATAAAGTGTGTACGTACGCATGACACAGCTTATAAATTTAAGGAACCGTTAAATTCACGCACCAAGCAAAATATATAGACCGATTCTGGCTAATTGGAATAAAAAATTGTAAATAAAAAATACCCTGTAGAAAAAAATAATTTAAATTAACCATGCAATTTTTGTACACGGGCCCCGAGTGCATAAATTGATATTCTTGAATCATTAAACATGATAAAAATAATATATTATCATGGCTAGCATCGTATATCAAGTGCTCATAATTATCAAAAACAATGCCTACTGCTGTAAAATAGCCAAACCCGGAGAAAATAAAGGGGCAAAAATGGCAGTACTCTTACATCCCAAACGCAATAAGGGGCCAATACTCTGCAGGTCCCAAATGCATTTTGAACGAAACAACATTCAGAAAAAAATGGGACGCAACTCTGTTGCCACGAAAATTGGCCCGCCAACTGCGGAGAATGTGCGTTCTTTCCGTAAATGAAGGCTATGTTTTCTTGATTTTCTAGAGTTCTCATGAACGAAACGAGCTGGAATTTTCAGGGCATGCGTATCGAGTGCTAAGTGATAGACTTCCTATATTTTTAATCCAGAAAATTAATTTATTTTTAATGGTCGGGGTTTTCTGTATTTCCGTACTCGAAGATTTCGTCTTAAATGCTTTATATGCAGTCCGCGCTTTTTTGACGACCGCTAGAGGCTGTGATACACAGCGCGTGACTGGGGAATTGCGCGCGTACATTGTGTTTTCTTTCCGTAAATGAAGGCTATGTTTTCTTGATTTTCTAGAGTTCTCATGAACGAAACGAGCTGGAATTTTCAGGGCATGCGTATCGAGTGATAAGTGATAGACTTCCTATATTTTTAATCCAGAAAATTAATTTATTTTTAATGGTCGGGGTTTTCTGTATTTCCGTACTCGAAGATTACGGCTCGAAAACCCGCTAAAAAATTAAAAATCATGGTGTAGTGAAGGGCTAGACGGCTGAAATTTTTAATACGAGTCCCTGATTTATCTGAGATGAATTGGAACTAAAAATTCTACGGGGGCTCACCCTGATTGGAAAATGACACCCGTTTATAATTCAGAAAGAAACACACAGCGAATTTTTTCAAGAATTTATCCAGCTACAGAATGGACCGCTTTCAACTACGTCCGCGCATTTGAACCAATCAAAAAATTGGGGAAAAAATAAGAATTTATCCAGCTACAGAATGCACTGCTGTCGTCGGCGTCCGCGCGAAATACATATATAGGGTCCCCTCTTGAATCGGATTACCACAAAATTTTTCACTATAGATGAAACAAACTGCAGCAGCGAAAAAAATGTCGACCACCCAGCTTTCAAGACGGAAACAGCAGATGATGAGACGATTTGTGAGAAGATTCTGGAGGAATGAATTTAGAGGATGGGCAGCCACACTGACTGGCGCAAACGTAGGGGAAGACACCACGTCCAACAATGTGAGGGCATTGTTGATTGCCGCACATTCGACCCTAGGGGAAGAGGACTGGTTTGAGAAATTACATGAGGTGATGGAGGCGATGCATCCCGAGCCTGTATTCGAAAATTTGGCCGGCCAGGAGGTGCATCCTGAGCGTGTGTTCGCAAATTTGGCCTGCCAAGAGGTGCTAATAGAGGGAGGAACACCGCCACTACACCCAGCGACAAGTACAGCGCCCCTGCAGGACCTCCCAGCCCCAGTATTTCCCGAGCCACCGAACACCACCACCGTCATCGCTCCAGCAAAGTTCTTAGACGGACTACCAATATTACAGTGCAGCGATGAGAACACGGACGCCGAAGATAATGAAATTCCACCACCCTTTCCTCTGCAGGACCTGTCAGCCCCAGTATTTCCCGAGCCCCCGAACACCACCGTCATCGCTCCAGCAAATTTCCTAGACGGACTGCCAATATTATCCGAAGATGACCTAGAGGTGATGAGGCAACCCAACGGATACTTCTCCCTGAGCAGGATGCTTTACCCAGAGTAAACAGGCAAACTCCCGGGAACCGTGAATAAAAACACGTAAAAATAATAAACTGCTCTTTTCAGAGCAAACCAATTCCTTTCGAGAGAGGTAACTTCTAACTAGCACATGAATTTCAAAAAAAGCACAGATGTCCTACATTATTACTCCATTTTTTTATTATTAGCAAACTACATCTAAAAATACAATCCCTGTCCTATATCAAAGGTTCTTGTAAGAACCAATCTCTCTCACATATCAAACAGAGGATTTTTTTTCTTTTTGCCCCCATTAATTAATTAATTAATACACAAGTCTGCGCGATAACAGACTCTTATTTTTTGAACCGGGACATAACCCCGAATAACGGGGAATTTATTTTGATAATATAATAGCCCGAATCAATAACGGGGATTTATTTTGAATGAACACAGGGGTTATAAGGTGTGGGGATCTCGTGTTTAATTTTGTGCGTGATTTAGCAGTTCTCTTTCGGAAAAGATAATTGTCCTGAAAAGGACATTTTTTTTTTTGGATATGTAATAAATTACATCGTTGAGGAGGTCTGTAGTCGGTCTCTTCTCTCAGCGCAGACGGTACAGCTCAAAGGTAATAATTGACAGGGTTGGGGTCGCTTTGCCTCTGCACAGGTAGGTATACCTGCCCGACGATGGATGCAGACTTGACACAATCCTTGGTGACCGCAAGGGCCAATCGCGAACTGGGCAAATTGGTGACTACATTCAACACAGGGAAGATATAATTGGCTTTGTCGTTCTGTGTTACAGTACAATGTTGAAGTGGAGATGGCCCAAACATAATACACCTCGTCGTAGATTTTTGGGGGGCTTATTTTCCTCTCTCTCTCTCTCTTGGACCTTGTATCTGTTCTGCCTTCCCTCTTGCGTTGTATCCGGACATCTTTTCTTTTTTTCTGTACCCGCTTCTTGGTGACATGTTCTCTGTTGTTCTCTGTTGCCTTGACATCTGGTCTTTCTTCTGTAGCCTGGGTTGCATGGCTTCCCTCTGTTTCGCTGGTTCCCTCTTGTACCGTTTCGTCTTTTTTTTCTTTAGCTGGTGGTGGTGATTTCAACATCTCTTTTAACTCGGAGTCTATCTCGTCAAAACAGGGGTAGACGGCTGGGAAAACATCCGGTATGGCTGTAGTTGAGGCAGGCTGGTTCCCAGGTGGAGGAAATAATTCTGCCATGATATCAGTTATCCAGGGTTGGTCATCTACCAAACTTATGATATTGAGATTTTCATCATGGGTGAAGAAGTCGGCTGTATCATTGATTTCAATCAGCGGTAGTGACTCCATGACTGAGTACTCAATTGTGAATAATTAAAAAAATACTGGGCTATTTATAGTCTAATACGCGGACCCTAGCGCGCGCACTCTAGGTGTGTGTGTGATATATTTTTACGACGTTGACAATATTTGTGTTTCTTTTCCATTTTAAAACGACTGTCATTTTACAATAACTATCAGCGCACCTATATTTTTATTGCAAGTTGCACTCAGGCAATTCAATGTATTGTATTTAAAAAAATTGAACAGTCTAACGCGACACTAGACCGTGATTTTATTAATTTTTACTGATTTTAAACCCATCAAGTTCGTGTACGGTAGTCTAAAACACCAGGTACATTGGAAATAAATTGATTTTCCTGACTAAAAAAACGTGTAGACTCTGGATGACAGTCTTCTAATAATTCCCTGAAAATTGTAACGGGTTTTATCGAAAAATAATAGGAAATTTTAATGCTGAAACAAGGATAACACAGCACAGTGGGCCGCCAGCCTAGCTTGCACTGACTGACACCAGTGAGTGGGGCGGGTTCAAAATGGCGGCCTGTGGATGGCCGTCATTTTGTACTCACCTCCCAATCACTATACAGTGAGCCAGCCTATCTTGCACTGACTGACGCCGGTGAGTGGGATGGGTTCAAAATGGAGGCCTGTGGATGGCCGTCATTTTGTACTCACCTGCCTACCATCCCACTAGACTATAAATAGGGTATATTTTTGACATTTCTTCACCAATACAAATCATGAGTTTTAGAAGACGACGGCCTCTGTTTACGCACCATCCGACTCGTGATCCGAGACATGCTACTGCTACAGAAAGAGAGATGGTTAGCCATGAAGAAGAAGAAGATGGAGGGGGATTGACGATCCTCACAAGTTATCAGCAGGTGATTGAAGACGAATCCACGTTATTACACAGTACCGAAGAACTCGCAGAACAACTCCGGGCAGATGTGAGAGCAGAAGAGAGTAGACGGATCCGAAGGCTGAGTGAACAACAGGACCAAGAAATAAACAGAATGGAAGAAGACGACAGTGATGTCACGGAGGGTGGGGGACAAGACGACGACGAGCTGCCCTGGCTAAATACTAGTAGACCTCCAACAACAACCACGATGACGCCGCCTGTGGACACTCAAAGTATAAGGGCTGAAGACCATACAGCCAGACTTCCCACCATTGCCGAAACTCCAACGATTTCAGCTGCAGAAACACCAATACCCTGTCGCCACGAAGTAGAGATAAGCCGCCTCAATGAACAGATTATCGCCATGCGGGGAGGGATGGTTGGAATGGCGACGACGATGAATGGAATGGAGGCGGAAATTGCCATACTGAAGAAAGAACGCCATCTAGAACAGAAGAAAACACGATGCAGTATCTGTACGGACGAGGAAAGCTGGTACGCCCTGTTACCCTGTGGACATCTTTGCCTGTGTAAGGATTGCTGGGTAACACTGTCGTGTGAAGGTGCGATGTGTCGATGCGTTGATGCCGGCGAGTGCCATCTGAAAATAAAATGCCCCATATGCAGAAAACATGTGGGAGGAGTGAAGCGGATATACCGTGCATAAGTGTGTCGTATCACACTATCAAAGGCCCTTTTGAGGGCCAACCCATCTTTCCGAAAGAGAAAACTTCTTTCATAAGCACACCAAAATAACACCAGCTCCCATTATCCTTTTTCCCAAAAAAAAAATTTTTTCAAAAAAAATTTTCAAAAAAAAAAAATCTTCACACACAAGGTGAACATTTTTTTATTTTTGAGGTACAGGGTCGAGTGAGGTATTAAATTGAAGCTGACGTGAAATGCTTCACATTGATACCTCACTCGACCCCATTGGACCACTAGGGGCGCCTCTAACTCCAAAAAGGGTATTTTGAAGATTGAAGATTGATATCAAAAATATCAAGATATCAAAATAGCCTTTTTGGGGTTAGAGGCGTCCCTAATGGTGCAATCGGGTCGAGTGAGGTATTAAATTGAAGGTGACGTGAAGGAGCATCTGATAGACTGGGTGTGGGCTTGAATTAGGGTGATTCTGCGCATGCGCGAAGGAATATCAAAAATATCAATCTTCAAAAATAGCCTTTTTGGGGTTAGAGGCGTCCCTAATGGTCCAATCGGGTCGAGTGAGGTATCAAATTGAAGGTGACGTGAAGGAGCATCTGATAGACTGGATGTGGGCTTGAATTAGGGTAATTCTGCGCATGCGCGAAGGCCGAAGGCTATGAAAATAGCCTTTTTTGGAGCTAGGAGAGCCCCTAGTGGCCCGATGGAGCCGAGTAAGGTATCAATGTGAAGGTGAGATGAAGGGCCATCTGATGGACTGGTGTGGGTTGAACTATCAGCATTCTGCGCATGCGCAATCTTCAAAATATCCTTTTTTGGGTTAGAGGCGCCCCTAGTGGTCCAATGGAGACGAGTGAGGTATCAATGTGAAGCATTTCACGTCAGCTTCAATTTGATACCTCACTCGACCCACTACCTCCAAAATAAAAAAATCTTCATACACAAGGTGTTGATATCGATCTGCAAAATAGCCTTTTTTGGAGCTAGGAGAGCCCCTAGTGGTCCGATGGAGCCGAGTGAGGTATCAATGTGAAGGTGAGATGAAGGGCCATCTGATGGACTGGTGTGGGTTGAACTATCAGCATTCTGCGCATGCGCAAGAATGAAAATAGACGTTTTGGAGCTATTTGACTATTAAAAAAGGAAAAAAGAATGAACACTAAGCATTTTTTTTAATTTTCTACTATTTTTTATTAACACACAATGAACGTATTCACAATTGAATTTAAAACAATTATATGTAAGTATTGAATTTTTTAATACAATTAACAGTGAAAAAAATCTGAATTTTAAATACAATTATACGCTCTCCAGATCAATAAATGTGTATGGTAAATGTTTTTCCTTGTTCTCAATAGTTCGTCAACAAGACTTGTTTGAATTCATCATCATCTTTCTGTCCTTGGTGCACATAGATGTACGTCACAATCTCTTCACGTGGGATTTTGGAAGGACAAGCCGCTACCACTGCCATGGCAATTTGCGACTCGGTCACAGCCTGTAGTGCTTCAGTGAGGCTCGCGTATGAGGCTACCAGAGTGTTCATGTGAGGTCTGATGAGCTGCAGGACTGTGTCAATGTACTTCTCATATATATAATTCGACACCTGGTAGGCCAGAGTTTGACGAATTGTACTGGCAAGACTCTGCAACTTCCGCCAGGCCGTTAATTTCAATGTGACACCTTGAGGACAAGCAACCAGCTCTTGTGTATCTAAACGCTTTCGCCATTTTCGAATATGGACGAGGAGCTGGTCATTGAAATAAGCACAACTCACATAGATGTCGTCACCCACAGGAAATTTCGCTTCGTCATTTCCCTGGTCACGAATAACCGCATCGATGGCGTAATCAAGGGTCTCCAGTTTTTGCCAGGTGTCCAAGTTCATGGCAATATGCTTACCAGGTCTGTCGTTAAAGCCCGCTGCATTAAAATGCACTTCTTCGTCTTTTACACTGACCGTTAAATAGGGTGAGAGCTCCCAAATGTCCTTGTGAGCTGCCTGGTGAGCCGCTTCGATCAGATTGTTGATCTCCTGGACAGACAGAGGAAGTTCTTGTTTCACAGGCACTTGCTGGGGTACTACTGGCTGCTCAGGTATTACTAACGGTGTTAGACGGGGGCGTTTGGGACGTCCAGCACGTTTAGCACTCTCTGAGCTAGTACGTTTGCTAGCTGTGCGCTCTTCGGTAGTGTCCACCACTAAGATATCATCATCTGGTAGAACGTCGTCGTCGGCTTCAAGTAGATCTGCTAGTTCGCCATTTCCCGTGATCTTCAACGCCGCCACGAAGGCTAGACATCCATAGTAGGTAAAGTGCGGTACATCATCGATGAGAGCTTTGTTTCGTGCTGAAATGGTTTTCTCCGCCATGATTTCCTCGACACGCTGTTCCAGAAGTATGTTTTCCTCCCCCATAAGGAAATCACATAAGTCACCCACATGCTGCATCTCATCAATCAGACGAACACGGTACTTTGCAAGCCTGGCTAAAAATAATGATGATGATGACGCCATGACTATGGGCTGGTGAAAAACTATTACGGAGTAATAGTCTAGTGAATTGGCACTGGTAAAATCGAAAAAAGTATGTCTCATACAAGCGGATAGGCAAGTAGGCAAACTGGTTGGATGACTGACTAGAGGTGAAGCAAGCAGGCAGGCAGGCAGGCAGGCAGACAGGTAAGTCACAGTGCTACGCAAAAGTAGTCCAATGAATACACCCTTTCCCTAAAAATCGACTGCTTTTATACGTTTTTTTCACGTGGGTGGGTTCAAAATGGTGGATACTCACCTCCCACCCCCCTTAAAAACCAAGCCGCCATTTTGAACCCACCCACGTCAATTGATGAGTGGGTGGGTTCAAAATGGCGGATACTCACCTCCCAGCCCCGTAAAAACAAACCGCCATTTTGAACCCACCCACACACTGACTTACACCGGTGAGTGGGTGGGTTCAAAATGGCGGCACCTTATTTTACACACACAACACCATAAGCCGCCATTTTGAACCCACCCACTCACATACCAGGTCAATCAGTGCACGGGGTGAGTGGGTGGGTTCAAAATGGCGGACTTTCAGGGGTCGGGGGGAAATAAAAAGTGCCGCCATTTTGAACCCACCCACTCACATCATGTCAATTGATGAGTGGGTGGGTTCAAAATGGCGGATACTCACCTCCCACGCCCTCAAAACCAAGCCGCCATTTTGAACCCACCCACTCACACACTGACTGACACCGGTGAGTGGGTGGGTTCAAAATGGCGGCACCTTATTTTACACACACAACACCATAAGCCGCCATTTTGAACCCACCCACTCACATACCAGGTCAATCAGTGCACGGGGTGAGTGGGTGGGTTCAAAATGGCGGACTTTCAGGGGTCTGGGGAAAATAAAAAGTGCCGCCATTTTGAACCCACCCACTCACATCAAACTCACGCATGCGCACCCCCTCAATACCGCCTCAAAACCGCCCCAAATGACGTCACACCAAGTTCTGCGCATGCGCAGTGAAGCGCTAAACACTCAATTTGCGCATTGCATACTACTGACCATAAACGTGATGTAAATATATTAAAGAATCATACGTGAGATGACAGGCTGTATGGGACCATATTTTGTGGAATGGTCGCTTTCTGAGAGTGAGTTCTGTGGGATGCATTCCAGAAGATAACAGTTTCTGAGTGTGTATCACTTGCTCTATATTTCTAGTTCCATGTGAGTTAATGGTATCCCACTGTGATGTAGAAAATATCTTCTATCATGTATTTCGAGAGAATAAGGCCTGCAAAATGACCATTTCTTATTCCAGGAACACGCGCTGTCAGAAAAAGAAAATATGGCTTGTCATTGAATAGGGTGAAACAGCGGAGAAGAAATACTGGACAACTTGGTAGGATGATAATAGCATCATGCAAATTTTGCAATAATATTTGTCGAATTGAATAACTAAGAAAACACATATTAAACACCGACACCTTCTGATTTGTACATGCTATTTGGTTTGGTTTGGTTTGGTTTGGTATCATTTATTCACCATCCAAAATACAACATATATAAAGAAAAAAGCAGAAGTTACAATATATCACAAAGTATGAGTTTCGCAAATATTAGGGTGGCGGGAGAAAACCCCAAAGGGTTTATTGTATCCCAAAGTCAAGAATAAACAGAAAAGATGCGTTGATTCAATCTCTGAGATGTTAGTGTGAGGCAACGAATTACAAAGGATTTTAAACAAAGCATAGTGGTAGAAAGTGAATAAAGGGTTAATATGATATTGGACTATTTGGGTTCGACGCGATAGCTTAGATATGATAGCCGCCGCCTTGCTACGGTAGGAGCCAGTTTCAATCGAAGCCTGTAATCAATTCGCGGTTTACCAAGACATAAAACTGCGATGTCATTACTTTTGCCCCTTCCGCTTCGAATACCACCTTCTTTCGCGCTATATATCACCCATAATATTAGTTAGACACCATTTCTAATCATCACTTATGCTCAGTGTGTGGGACGTTTTCTTAAACTCGCTCGCTGGGCGGATTTTGTTGGAGTGAAAAGGAGTCGTTTCTACCCCCCGGCGGGGGCTTGCTGTCCATGTTGCAGCAGACAGCTGCGTTCGTGGATATCTGGTGGAGGTTCGGATTTCGGAAGAGGGCGAGGTACGAGTCTGTGCTTTTCCTAGATTCCGGTATTTGTTGAAAACCGCTACCGGGCCTATGTGATCATGAGTAGAAGTGGTGTCTAACTAATATTATGGGTGATATATAGCGCAAAGGAAGGTGGTATTTGAAGCGGAAGGGGACAAAGAGTGAAAAGATAGTGCGCCATAAATAAAAAATACCATAACGACATACCTGTATATTATAGAGAATTTACATTGGCGAAAATGCCCACATTCTTTACCCTCGATTTGGGGCTCCATCTGGATAATTTTAAAGGTTGTAATTAATATATGGCCGACGAAAGACCATCTAGCCGGCCATTTCTGTATTTTTATTTATCGCGCACCATCCTTTTAATGAAAATGGTGTCCAATAGTGCGCGAAGGTATTGTCATATCATAGAACAATATGATAGAGCAAATATGAAATAATATGATAATTGGTTATGAAATTGGAAACTTTGGTGAAAGTTATAAACAAAATATGCTAATAACTGAGTGGCGAGTAATAAGTCGATTTGCGATGTTCTAAACTGATGGAACTGGTAGCCCGTGAATGTGAGATAATCTTGCGGCGTTGGATGCATTTTCGTATGAAAGTATAACAAGAAAACCAAAACAAATTAAGGGTTATGGTTCAATAATTGAGTGAACAGAGAACCTATGATTTGATGGTGACCTCGAGGGTTTATTTGTATGATGTATATGTGTATACGAGTCGGAATGCAGCATATAATAATGGCGAAATTGCCCAGTTAAACAGATGGGAAAACTTTATTCCAAAAAGGGGATACTCTCTGTGGGCTCTTGTAGCATCTAATAATTATCATACAAACCTGATGATATCTGATTTATTGCGATGCTTAAGGCACCGGGATAGGTTGGACTAATTTATTCGACCTGTGTTAATTAACTCGCATCAGAGATAATGGATACTAGGTATGACTCACTGTATCGTGTGATTTCAGAGACAAAATATGATTCATCAGTTCCCAACAGAAAAGCTGTTAATAGATTTGTTCCATAGCGACTGAAGATCAAGAATATAGAAAGAGTGATGAGCAAATCAAGGGCCAATGGGTGAGCGTAAAAATGACGACATCCCGAATAATAGTATAAGCCTTTAGGGGTTTTGGTCGGTATAAATGGTGACAGTGGGCGAAAATCAGGGGGACTTTGGCAAGGCACACTGTGGGAAAACTTTCTCTGCGTGGGACACTTTGCGGCACACACATGATGGAAAAGGTTGGCATCGGTTAAGAGGTTTTAGGAACCACAAGCAAAGGATAGAAAGGGACAAGAGCACTAGATTAACAGGTCAGTTAATTCGTATATCACAATATTTAATTAAGTTTTTATATGGCCCTATTTTAGAGGGGTGACTTGTGAGTGACATTTGTATATATGTATGGAAATTGAGATGTTGTAAACTTCATTAGATATCAGTAATAGACGTAGTAGTAAAAAGAAATCATTGACAAACCGTACAAAATGACTTGTTCACTTATTTAATCTGAAAGTAGAGTAACTACACGGCAGGGCAGATATCGTTTAAGCCACATCCTCACTGCCCATAGCGCTCGATTTCTGGATACCTCTTTGCAAAGCCAAGCGAGTTAATTTGTGATGCGGAGCCTTCCGGCCTCCTGTGTATAGCCCATTTTGGGGGGTAATCTAGGGCTACAACGAATACGGCCACATGGTGCTAGAACCCTTTTAGGCAGATGGTGGATTGGTTTTGCGATTTTTTGCCGTGACCGTACCAAATTTTAGAGATTTGTTTTAATCCATAAGTCATGATTTCTTTATTACTTGATGGATTGGTTCAGCGGTTTTTTCCGTGGCCGTGCAGGGTTTTGGAACTGGTGATCTATCAATTGCTATATCTGGTGTTTGAAGATGATGATCGAGATAGTCCCGTGTTAAAGAGAATAGATGTACAGGATATAGTTGTCCGTGACGAGGGGGTTTCTTCAGAGCAGGGGATATTAAATCCGCAGCCGGAATTTGATCAGGACATAGACAATGACCCGTCGCAGATATTGCTAAATAGTAATGCGATAAATAATGTAATTCAGGGGGAAGAATTTGAAGAGCCTGTGTTAAATGATGAAGCTCAAGGAGAGGAACACTTACGGAACTTTGATGAGCCAGTAGCATTAGAAAATCTACCGGAAGAATTAGAAAATCTTGATGAGCCCTTAGAAAATATTGGGCAGCACTTACAGAATCTTGATGAGCTTTTACAAAATCCCGGGGAGCCATTAGAAAATTTTGCAGCCCCATTAGAAAATTTGGGGGAACCATTAGGAGATCCTGTGTTAGACCAGGAACCTCTCGATAGCGATGAAGAGCCAGAATTGGTTGGACCATTCGGTGAGGATCTTTTTGTAGATGAATTAGTTGATAATCAGGATTTGGCAAATGAACTTGTTGATGAGGTCATTATAAATGCAGATCTTGTGCATAACGAAGAAATAGCGATGGCTATGATGAATGCCACCCGTCCAGAGAAATTTTCTGGAGGTGCACACGAAGATGCTAGGATTTGGTTACAAAAATTCGAAATCTTTTTGAATTTAAATGGGATACATGATGATCAAAAGGTACAACATTTCCGGCTCTTAATTAAGGATGCCGCAGAGGTGTGGTGCACACTTCTACCAGACGCTCAGCGCGGGGACTGGCCACGATTGCGCAAAGCTTTTGAAAATAAATACTTAAACGTAAGACAGATGTTTAATTTGGAGATCGCATTCTGTGCCTTAAGGCAGGGCTCGTCACAGGCGACAAGCACATTTATCGATTCAGTGGTGCAGCTGGCCTGTCGATTAGGAAAGACGGATGACGTCACTAAATTACAAATCATCCGAGGTTTGAGACCTGAAATAGGGTGTCAAGTGATCATGCAGAATCCGGCTGATTTAGAAACTACTATACAATGTTCGAAATTGGCGGAAATGGCTACTCAAATGGCTTCAGCGAAACAACCACAAATAGACAATATCTATGAGGCTAATTTAAAGGTCGAAATAGACCAACTTAAGGAACAGCTAGCCGAAATCAGAACCGAATTACAAACGCGCTGCACAGATGGCGATCAGTTTAAAGAGTCGGTGCCAAGCAGGTATGTGGACGAATCGCCTCGTTGTGTGCAACCACACCCTACCACTTTTCGATGTGCGACGTGCAGACGAGTGGGCCATTATTCCACTCAATGTTTTAGAAATGTGAATCGGTTGCCAAATTTTACCAGACAATGTCAATTAAGGCCTTATCAAGGTAATCGGCAACCAAACCAGAGTTATAGATATAACCAGGGACCGCGTGAGTGTTATCAGGGGTATAGACAAAATGAGAATGGACAAAACCGGAACCCTCTAGGTAATAGTTATTATCCAAATCAAAACCAAAATCCGAACAGGGGTGGTCGAACTAATAGAAGTTACCGCTATTATTATAGATCTGAAAGTCAAACCACTGTGTATTTTTATGATTATAAAAGAGTGAGCCCACCAAAACGCTTAGGAGTGACCCCCACGCCCCAAGTTAACGAGACGGAACGGGCTCAAGACATTATTCAACCCGATCGAATCGATGATCTGGGACTTTTTGAGAATGTCAGGCAGCCAGTCCAAAACAGAGAAATGATTGTGGACCGAGGATATGTTGTGAGCAAAGAAATTGTTACGTCCATGATACCCAGGCCAACTGATGAAGAATTACTGCACAATAAAGTTAGGACAATAGAGAATGTTTTAAAAGGGAAGAAAGATGAAAATGGGGAGATGCATTACTATGTGAGATACGCAGATCTGACAAATAAGAAAATTTGGACTTGGATTCCTGAAAATGAATTATCTATCGAAGATAAAGAAATGATTGTAGAGAAGAATGTTCGTATCTTAAGACCAGCTCCAAAAGTTTATGTTTAAAGACTTAGTAAAACCATGACTCACCAGGGATGAATGACCTCTGCTCCTATCCTCGTAAATTAATGTGTATATTAATGAGGACAGTTGTTATGTTTTAGTGAGGTGGCAATTTACCTACAAACTAACTATCTGGATTGTATTTTCCGTTCAGAAAATTTACAAACTAGGAGAGAAAACATTGAACCAAGTGAGATTGAATTAATAGTGGAGATAATTCGTTGTGTGATTGATTAGAAATTCCCAGTGATAGTTGAAGTATAGTGATGATTTTGGCCATGGATAAAGGTCTATTTACACTATGTCAGGGTACTCTGTCCGTGATAACTATGGAAAAATGACATGTCTAAATAATGGAAGTAATGAGCCATTGGAGAAATGAAGAGTGATGAAATATTTGATGTCGAATTTGAATACAAATTAGAGAAATGAATTTGTGAAATGAAGATTGAGCGCAGATTTCTATGTGGCGAGAATTGTGACTCATCAATAGGGTAATATAACGATGGTCTTTCAACTTTCAACAGTGGATATAGTCGGCCTCGTCGAATTAAACGCTCTGGTAGTTACATTATCTGGTATAGACCGTATCAGGTTAATCATCGATCGGGCTCAGATTATGTATGCTGTCACGACTAGTCGGAAGCTATAGGCTATATTTTGTTACACTGTAAGATTGTCCAGTTAGATTTGAGTTCTGCATGAATGGTATGCGGAATGACTTTGTTTAAACGATACATGTATTAGGGAACGTTACGAAAGGCTGGAGAATTTGAGGCGAATCGTCTCTTGTCAGTCAACTAGAGTATACTAAGAGAAACCAATATGATTTAATCTCACCCCATGATGGCAGGTGATAGACTGTTGTTTAGCATGTTTCAGTGATTTCCTTACCTGGGGGTGTAATAAAACAAATCTAAAGTTGTAATACTCACGGAATCATTGAAGAGTGTTTGAGATAAAACAATTTTGATCGTACGCTGACGGGTCGCTCCCCCAAGCTGATATGATGAAGTTGTGATAATTACGATGTCGAGTTTGTGAAATATGAATTGAGTAATGAAAATATTTGACAATGGGGAATTGAAGTGTCTGATATCTGATGTTTGATGATAGCAATTAAGAGTTGAAATTTCTGGAGGTAGCGTTGCGATAGTAGTGTAACGATATTTAAATCCACGAGACGTGGCTTTGTTTTAATCAGTCATTTTATATAGAGAACATGGAAATATGTTGAAATCGTTTGAACTACCAATTAGTTGTGGCTCGGTGAGTAAGTGTACCGAAAAATTAATTGATATAGCTAGGTCGGACAGCCTAATTGATATAAATACTTACATATATGTTTCCCAATCGATACGTGATCTTGTGGATGAATAGGTTTATTCCTTGTCGTGAATATTGGAGAAAATTTATCCTATCCTCAGCGATTGGTTTGTATACTAACGGAGGAAGGTAGCCATCTTTTGTTTTTGTGGCCCTCCACAGACAAATTGGTCACCTGATTCGATGGATTCTATTTAGTAATTCCAGGGTCTAGGACGAGAGTTTTCTTATGTTGCAATCTAGATTTGAGGTTTTATCGGCCGTACGCTCAGTATTTACGAGGTATGAAATGTCTCATTAATAGATATATGCTTTCGGATAGTATGAGCCGTTCGTAGGATAGGAAAAATATTGGATTTTTGTGGGGTTCATTGAGATAGCGACCCATTGAGAACTGATGTTAGCGATTCAGGACTTTCGCAGTTCGGTATATAATTGCGAATACATACTACTGATATTTCTGACTCAATTGGGACCTTCTATATATGGTTATCGATACAACAGAGAGACTAAAATTATACGGAAATGTGAGTATAACGTATTGTTGTGTTTTTTTTTCAGATTGAGACGAGGATACCTGTGTGGTTGGTGTTGTCCTATACGCATTTCAAATTCACAAGCATTTAAATTTCACAAAGTAACTACTGGTACGAGTCAGTCTGTGGGTTGGCGTTGAGTTCACTGCAGGTCCTCAATGTTATTCCATATGCATATGCCACTCGCCAGTTGGTTTGATGGTCTGATAAACGAACAACTAGGTTATTGTATCTCTCTATAAAATGGTGTGAATGATGAAGTGGATTTCACTACACATGTTTTTCTCTTTCAGGAAACACTTCGAATATTGATTTCTACATCTGTCTCGCTCCATATGCGACAGAACTGTTTTTACCGTCGGTGATTGGAGTTTGTGCTTGGTTTGCAAACCATAATCGGAAAAAATATTTTTGAAGTAGTTTTCTCTTTCGCAGTGCAAAAGTAATTTGAATGATTCCAAAAGTTTGAGACCTCTTCAACACAGGAGGATGTGTGTATCGAAAGTCGGTGAAGAGCGAAAGGCTGATCCAGGGCCCGGAATAGTTATTTCTCACTTCACTGAACACGATCCTATATATCAACTAATGAGTTTTAAAAATTGACATTTATAGTTCTGTATTTCAAAATTATAACCTTTCGACTCCTATAGACTCAAATTTCCTATTTTTATCGTCTCATAGCATGAAACGCTGTATACTGTTTTAACAAATTGGCAAGTTACCCATACATATTTGTATGCAGAGACAGTCATTTTCGTCTCCTTCTAAAGTCACGTCACTTGATGATAATGTTTTGAATTACATGTATGAAGTACCTTATAGCTTTTGAAAGTGTCCATTACTGGAACTAAGATGCCTTTATTTGACAGGCACTGAAAAATTTAATGATTGTCTTCTTCATACGGGATGATTACCAATTTATAAATGTTTGGAATTTTAGTGACGGTGTTGTACAAATATTTTCACAGGCCTTAAACTTGATGCATTTTCTCTTTTATGGAAAGAATGTCCCGAGTTCGGTCCAGTGTCCCTCGAAGGGAGACGTACATAATTTTATTACGTCACTAGACTTTTCTTCGCTTCTAATCAGCGAAATACATTTCTTTTTGATTGTTTTGCCTTTCTGGGTAAATCACATATATATCTCATGTAACCATAATATGGTATATTGCTATATAGTGATTGGTATTCGATGTTATAAATTTAACAATAAGACGATCATATGATTATGATATTTTATTCCCAGCTATAGAAGACAATACAGATATGTAGTTGTCGGAAAAGAAAAACAAAAAAACAAATAATAATAACTTACCTGTTTGAACTCCATCGTTGTTTGAAAATTCCAGTATGCTATAATGTCCAAGGAATTTATATGTCATTCTCACTGTTCAATAATCCTTACGTGTTATAGCCTAAAATATTGTTCTGGTGTATTCATGTTCAATTTTATATTACGTGAGATGTTCATACGAATGGAAACCATGAATCTTGTCCACTGTTCAACAAATTATCACATGGGAAAGTGATATGTACAATTTTTCCAATATACTCCAAATTACACTTCTGTGTGTATCACATTTGGTACATTTTCCCTGAAAAACTCTTCAATCTTATGGTAAGACACTAGAGAATTATTTCGTTTTCGAATATACAATTGTAGATCTCTTCTTCCATGATATGTCTATGACACGGATAATTCAGGTTGTAATATTTTCAATTACGTGTAGAATATTTACTGTATTATTCCTCCTCCATTTCCATGGACTAGGGTTGTTTTATAAATGCCAGTTCGGTACACTAAGTATGTGGAGTCCATTTCGATGGTTATTTAATCACTTCCGATACTTCATTTCTCTTATTACTTGAGGGTATATGATGATACCATGATTTGGTCGAGTTATCGGCTTCATCAGGTGTCGTCCCACACCTCTGTCGAATCAAAATTCCAAATTCCAATCACTCTGGTTTACTCCATGTTAGCGAATGTATGTACTTCACTTTTCTTGGCATTCCATTCAGTGAGATGGGATTATTCCAGTCTCCATCACAAATGCGAGAGGTTCGAATTCAATCTGTTCTCTTGATACTGTGCTTCATTTTAATTACTATAATAGGGTATGATCCTTAACGTTGGGTTTTTCTGATGCCTCAGTCTCATCTCCAATTTACAGAAGTGTTGTACAATCCGCCAAGTGTTGTGGCGCTCTCTTTTCTGAAAATTTACATAAAGATATATTTACTGTGAGGACAATCAAAAAAAAAAAGTAACAGATTTCTTAGTTCACATAGGTCTATATCTTTCCAATAATTATGTAGTGTACTTATGACCTGTAGGTTCAATCAATATGCATTTTTGTCGTTTTATATAAACAAATTTAGCACTTACTTGTCAAATTCATAGTCAAGTCGCATGGCTTCCAATGTGCCTCTTTCTGTGTGGCCCGATCCATCCCAGCGGATATTTAATCTATGACGGGGATCAGTATTCCACTTTGGGGATGTAGTGATTATTAATGCATTCATTTGTATCGTGTTATCGATGCCCCAGCTATCTCGGCTAATTCTTGTAAACGACACACTGGGTTTAATGCGGCGTTTGTTTCTCGAGTCTCATCGCCTATAGCCCGAGGCATGAATATGTCACACTCCTATGGTTTTCATAGCCTCATTTGATATCCACGGCTGAGAGGGTATATCTCACGTTATTATTGACAATCTGCATCAGTGATCACGATCCTTACATTTAAACAGTACAACCCTTAAACGGTTTAATCATGTACACGGCCAAGTGCGAGGTGTATTGTCAGCAAGCAGAGTAGTATACATGGGGTAGATTCGGTTTACACTGACCTTTCTCTGTTTTTGGACATATGTTGTTTCATGTCGTGTACCATTGATTCTCTTTTTATGTAAATGTCGTAACACGCCAAACCAAACTATATTGTTGGTTCCGGTATTTTCTTCTACTTTTACATGTACTCGTTGTGCTCATGTAACGTTTTTTTTTACAACGATTTTTACACACTGTAGTCGGCCTATGACCCTTCCCTCCTGTTCCAGTCTACGCATCGACATCACGAGGGATTGGCCGATCTCCATACCTGAGATCTTCCGGGATGAGCACTTTCTACACGAGTAAGTGGCTCCACCACGGGTGGTCTGCATACGCTCAGATCGGCCCCAACTGATGTTCTGCCAGTGCAAGGATGGACCCTCTCCACCTGCTGCGTCACATCCAAAGGGCTATCTTATACTATATGGTGATTGGGTACATACCAAAGACAGATCTCTTCACCCACAGTTTCATGTACTTTCTGATCACCTGACCTCCACCCGTAGTTCTACAATTTGAAGGGTCTCAAATTCGTTATTGAGGGGGTATGTCATATCATAGAACAATATGATAGAGTAAATATGAAATAATATGATAATTGGTTATGAAATTGGAAACTTTGGTGAAAGTTATAAACAAAATATGCTAATAACTGAGTGGCGAGTAATAAGTCGATTTGCGATGTTCTAAACTGATGGAACTGGTAGCCCGTGAATGTGAGATAATCTTGCGGCGTTGGATGCATTTTCGTATGAAAGTATAACAAGAAAACCAAAACAAATTAAGGGTTATGGTTCAATAATTGAGTGAACAGAGAACCTATGATTTGATGGTGACCTCGAGGGTTTATTTGTATGATGTATATGTGTATACGAGTCGGAATGCAGCATATAATAATGGCGAAATTGCCCAGTTAAACAGATGGGAAAACTTTATTCCAAAAAGGGGATACTCTCTGTGGGCTCTTGTAGCATCTAATAATTATCATACAAACCTGATGATATCTGATTTATTGCGATGCTTAAGGCACCGGGATAGGTTGGACTAATTTATTCGACCTGTGTTAATTAACTCGCATCAGAGATAATGGATACTAGGTATGACTCACTGTATCGTGTGATTTCAGAGACAAAATATGATTCATCAGTTCCCAACAGAAAAGCTGTTAATAGATTTGTTCCATAGCGACTGAAGATCGAGAATATAGAAAGAGTGATGAGCAAATCAAGGGCCAATGGGTGAGCGTAAAAATGACGACATCCCGAATAATAGTATAAGCCTTTAGGGGTTTTGGTCGGTATAAATGGTGACAGTGGGCGAAAATCAGGGGGACTTTGGCAAGGCACACTGTGGGAAAACTTTCTCTGCGTGGGACACTTTGCGGCACACACATGATGGAAAAGGTTGGCATCGGTTAAGAGGTTTTAGGAACCACAAGCAAAGGATAGAAAGGGACAAGAGCACTAGATTAACAGGTCAGTTAATTCGTATATCACAATATTTAATTAAGTTTTTATATGACCCTATTTTAGAGGGGTGACTTGTGAGTGACATTTGTATATATGTATGGAAATTGAGATGTTGTAAACTTCATTAGATATCAGTAATAGACGTAGTAGTAAAAAGAAATCATTGACAAACCGTACAAAATGACTTGTTCACTTATTTAATCTGAAAGTAGAGTAACTACACGGCAGGGCAGATATCGTTTAAGCCACATCCTCACTGCCCATAGCGCTCGATTTCTGGATACCTCTTTGCAAAGCCAAGCGAGTTAATTTGTGATGCGGAGCCTTCCGGCCTCCTGTGTATAGCCCATTTTGGGGGGTAATCTAGGGCTACAACGAATACGGCCACAGTATAAAGGAAAGTGCACGGTAATTATGTTTGTAAATCACCATAGAAAAGCATGCGTTGTAGCGGTGAGGAAATTGAGACGATATGAATCTTTAACTACGTCACAGTGTCAGTGTTGGGGACAGCCGACCAGACCCTTCCTCATACAGAGGGCGTAACGCTCCTCTCTACATGGGCGTCCTGGGTCAGATCGAGTTTCTGTCAGAAATTAGTGTGATACCTCTCACAAGATGATCTGCCATTAATCTGCAGGGATATCTGCATCACCTGCTGCGTTATAACAGCTGGTTCCATTCAGTTCTTGCGCTAATTTCAACTCCGAACACATGTACTGTACGTTTCTGATGACCATCGGGAAATTGTACCACTCTTACGGGATCACGAAAACAGTAGGACACATGAAATGTACATTAAAGCAATCCTTGAGGTGTGTATTATTCAATAGGACATAATGCAGGAACATCGGGAAACGACAACTCTCAAAACTTCAAAAGACCTCCACCTGTCATTTTCCATTACCTGCTTCGTTCGCCTCAACCTCTCCGGGACGTGGTTACATTGTATCCCAGAATGCACTTTCCTCTCTCAGAGGGTTGTTTCCCCTCCCACCGTGAAGTAACTCATAGCGACGAAAAGCCTTACGATGGGCTGTTTACACCACGTGACCAAAGCGGGGGGACACGTCGATCGTCATGCAAACACGGCATATGCACTGTAACATATGTATGAAATTTACTTATATCGCGATAATAAACCAAATAAAGGTCATCAATAAAAAGCTTAGGTATTCAGCTTTTTGGATGTGAAATTTCACGGGGATAGGAAAATTATTCGCTTGTTAGGGAAAGATAGAAGACCCAGTGGTGGGGTCAAAATCGGGTGTCGGAACGATGGCACAAACATTTCGGTGATTTTTTTCTGATTTGACCATGAAAAGATGTAAAAACCCAAGAGTTGTTGCATAAGTTACAGGTGTAAATTGACTAATTGTTCAATCAGTTGGTGTCAAAGTGCAGAAAATCGAGTGATAGAAATTTGCGGAAGCCTTTCGAAAAAATATATCCGGATTTCTCGGGAAATTAAGGAAGAAGGACCAAAATTTGCAGAAAAAAATGCTTTAAAAAAGTCAAATCGCCTCCCGAAAATTTCTATCACTCATTTTTGAAAAATTGAGGACTCAATCTTTAGAAACATGTGCCACACTCCACCGTAACGAAGGATCTACGGGGATGGGTTTTGCTGTCAAAAGACGCGCACCTCTCATCGACTGAAAGTATTTGTGTGTGCATCGCGTGTGTGTGAAAAAGAGGTCAACGGGCACCGCCCCTTTTGTTGTCCACGTATCAAGGATCACGGTCGGGCCAAGATGTAAAATCAATGACGTGCTACTCTAAGTTTAAAATAGATCTAGCCGTTACGTAGTGAAAAAGGAAACCCCATACATCATTCTTTTGAGCCTGCAAATTCAAAAGTATACACGACGATATATTGCTCAGGCTCTCTCCCTTTTTGTTGACATTGTTGACTTAGGGTCAGACCTCGAAGACATACACGGAAGCAATTCAAATTGTGCCTGGAATTTTAATTGCTCTCAGCATATCAGAACATAATATAGTTTGTATCTGTGTGGTTTATATTGTATTTTTCATCTGTTCACATTGTTGTTGTGTTGATAATTTTCTTGGCCAATGCCTAAACATATTATTATAATTAAAAACGGAGCGCCGCACGAGACATTCATCATGCAAATAAATGTATTAATTCTCTGGTCAATAGACCGTATTCCCAATCGCGCGAGATCGTCGATTTGTGCGAGAGTTTGAGCGAGATGTCACTCTGGGGGGTAAAATTGGCGGGAACGGTTCACCTGCACGTCTGCATGCAGGCACGCCATCGTTGGCGGTAATGCAGGCGCTGGCTGTTTGAGCTGTTGTGTTCCCACTGTGTTTGATGGGCCAGATGAATCACTGACTGAGATAACGTAAGTAAGTTGTCTTTGTCTATATGATTGGGAAATATAAATTGTTTTATTCATGTTGCCATTTACTGTGGTATGCTCAGCGCGGAGCAGCTGTGGTTCGGCCTTCGGGGAGGTAGTTCAATCATGAACGTCGCTCGCATGGGCTGAGTAAGCCCATGCGAGCGACGTTCATGATTGAACTATCGGGGAGGCTGTTCAGTTTTCTAGACACAGTCAACAGGTCAATCAATGCTTGATGTTGATAGGGTTTGATTATGCAGGAATCCAACGAAAACCCCTCAACCTCGGGCAAGGGTACATTTGATTGAGGTTTTTGCCCCAAGGGGTGGGGCATTGTCGTATTTTTAACAACTCACATTTGCTCAAGTCCCCACTAAAACCCGAGGGTTGGGGAGGGGAGTTGCTCGACTCCTGCATAATTTTCCATCATGCCGTAATAATATTACTAGTAGACATTATTTATCGGCATAGAAAGTGTGTGTTTGGGGGAGGGGGGAGCGGGAGAGTAGGAGCATGTCTGTTCGGGGAGGGAGACACATGCTTTTTGTTCCTAACAGATGTTTTGGTATCAAATGAATGCTGCTGGGTCTGAGTTGGATATGATCAAATATGTTACCTCATAATTTTGAATTCTGAAACATTTTGTCATTAATTTTTTTTTAATATGAAATAAATGAGACAGTCTAGATGGTGTCATTCCTTTAGCAGGTTAGGAAAAGCTGCTCAATTCTGACAGCCAAAGTATGGACTAATCTAGTTCAACATTGCTATTTTATTGCTTTCCATTTTATTTTGTCGAGTTAAATTCCCGAGGCGTTTCATCAACAGGCGATTTTCGGATTTCACTTCGTCTCTCGCTTCATTTTAAGTTCAGTGGGAGTTCAAAGAATATGGATATCTGCTTGGAGTAGAAATTAAAATATTGTCTGGTTGAATTTCATGTGAAAAGCCAATAGGGCACAGGTGATGAAATTAAATAGTTTAATTCTAAAGAACTTTTAAAAATAATAATAATAATAATAATAATACTTTATTTAACGAGGTGAAATCATTTGGTACAAGTACCAATCTTCCTTGAAACCCTCGACGAAGTCCACACTCACACACAACATGCACACAGACTTACAATATACACAAAATAATAAGATCGAACAGTTCTGTCATGTGAACAACTATTAGAGACACACTCTATGAGCAATGCCGGAATCATACATTGGAAAAAATCCAAGTTTCCATTCGTCTCTTGAAAATATTTAAATTATTTGACAGTTTAATATTTAGGGGCAACTGGTTCCAGAGAGTCACGCCAGAATATTGAAGTGAGCGCTTGAAAGATTCGGTCCTGGGTTTGGGTATAATCAGATTTTTTGATGATGTAGAACGTAATTGTTTTTGAAGTACAGAGGCAGTTGAAATGAAATTTTGAGACAAATATTCAGGTGCTAAGTCATTCAAACATTTAAACATCAAGATTGATTTATGGAACTTTATCCTTTCATAAATGGTCATCCATTTCAATGACCTGAAAAGTTCATGGCTTGGGGTACTATAGTTTGCATCTAGTATTAGAAGCAAATATAACGAGTATAGATTAATACGTATTTTACAGCACGGTGATTTCGTTGTCAAGGAAGTCTCCTTAATCTCTATGACTATGTAGTCCTGTTACGATGAAGCTGCTAAGTACAGTGCTGTTGTTGTGCAGTGCACACAGATTCGGAAACCGTCATTTTCTATTCAAGCCATACGCTGTTTGCCTGGTTTCCGATAACATAATGGGACTGACACTCATTTTTACCCCTCAGCCCATAGGGCTGCGGGGTCTTGTCGTTGCCATGTACGTACGTCCGTCCGGTCGTTCATCCGTCAACATGTGTTCTTGTCCGCTGAATATCTGCAGATCTATTAAGTCGGGCCTCACCAAACTTTGGTGAGAGCTTCCTGTATGGTAACTGATGAAATGATTAGGTTTTCAGATGGCTATGATGATTTTATAATTTTTAATTATTTTTTATTGTTTATTGATGCTTACCTTGTGCACTGCTATCTATGCTCATCAGGAACCCTTGGTTGTATGTTACATTGTGACTCTTGAGGGTTCCCTGATTCCAAAAAGCTCTGTATAGCGATCCATTCGAGATTTAGACCATCTGGAGATATGCCCATTGAGAACCCTAGGTTGTATGTTGCATTTTCACTCTTGAGGGTTCCCGGATTCCAAGAAGCCCTGTGTAGCGGTCCATTCGAGATTCAGACCATCTGAGATATGCCCATTGGGAACTCTTGATTGTATGTTGCATTTTGACTTGTGAAGGTTCCCTGATTCCAGGAAGACCTGTGTTGCGGTCCATTTGAGATTAACACCATCTGAGAATGGTTATCACTGGATGGAACCTCAAGGCTTTAAATTAATTCACAAAACTTGTTACTGCAGGCTCTGGTACTTTAATTCCTCAGCAAGTAGGCCAGTAAAGTTTCTGGAGGTTTAGCAGATTTTGATGTGACAGGGGCAGTGGCATCTAATTATTTTAGGCCTGTATTCAAGAATATCTTTAATTTGAAAACAAACTTTTTTGCTGCTTCTTTATTGAAAACGTGACTCCCAGTTGCTTCTCAATTCACACATTATTGTGATATATCGGCGGCATGTCTGGATACGGATTAGAGAAACTATAACCAATTTTTTAGATGGTCTTTGATGCGCTTATGGTGTGCAACAAGTATACGGTTGGCAAAAACAGTTTGGGTCCAGTTTTTGACGGTTAACAACCAACCAATGTGATCATTGTTGTACATATTTTGGCCTATTAAATTTCATTCTGGTGGTTTAATAGCACCACTCATGCATGTGTCTCAGGCAGTTGAGCAGGATAAAAATGAAACTGTTGAAAATGAAACAATACACTAGCAGGTATGTTTTTGCCTACTGGTTTGCTGATCGAGGAAGAAAATCTATATTTTGTGTGTTGCAGGCTTCTATGGGACTATGCAGTCAGGTTGTTATTGTTAGTAGTTTGCTGGTAAACTTGCAGTCTATTTATGGCCGGACCCACATCAATTTTGAACCTGTTTGTGTACCTCGAGCTTATCCCCACACACCTCCAAATAATAAAGATAATTTTGGGCATATGTGAATCAATGTGTTTCTATGCCAATAACCTGTTATCATACTTGCTCATGCATGATCTTTCTTGCCATTGATCAAGCTACACTTTCATGCATGCTGTAATCCCGCCGCAGCGCTCGCGTTATGCAATATACATGTATATCACGCAAACCATATCCTACCTGACCAGAAAAAAATCGGGCTGAGGGGTCAGCGCACCTTTAAGGTGCTTGCAATTCATGTTGATTCTATCGAGGTTGACAATTTCGCCATTTTCAGCTGCATTCGGTGACGATAGAATGACATGGTCAAAGTTTGTAATAGCATTATTCATCCTCGCATTTGTGATTCTTATAACCATGACAAGGCAGTCCAGTTTTATGCAGTTTTTGGCCAGAAAACAGCAACTATTCAGCGGCGGCTCCGTGTCGGGTGGCGAATGAAGTTTGACTGTTAGTCAGGAAGAAATCGACCACAACAACGGTAAAAAAAAAGACCATGTATGAAGTACGACTGGAAAACTGTTGAACACTTCATGTTTTGTGAACTTAGCAAATATGTCATGCCGGTAAAAAACTGTCTAATTTTGTGGATGACTGCGATTCACTTAAATTAGACACTATCGCTAAACATGAAACGAGTCGCGTTCACAAATCGGCTGTTGGGGTGGACAAGTCCAAAAGCTAGCCATAGAGATACCCGTATCTGTCACTTGACAACACTTACATGTAATCTAAAATAAAAGACAACATTGAAACCAGCTGTCCATTTTTTTTTTTTTTTAATGTCCACCATACTGAATCGACAAGTATGATTGTAGGTGAATGCACTAGTCCATGTGTCATGCGACCATGAACTGTACATTGGATCACTTCACATTCAAGCCGGATAACAGCTGCAATGTTATAATGAGGCAACATTATAGACCGAGCGAGACCGTTATATAAAGGGGATCCCTCGGGATGAATGACTTTGTCCGACTTGTGGGGTGGTAGAGAATGAAATCCATTTTCTATTAGCGTGCAAACGTCATGTCGACAGACGTGTTGAACTATTTTCCATTATAGGCAGTAGAATTCCTGCCTTATTAAATGCACAGAATGATCTGGATACAGTGTTTTCTAATCTGTTATGTCATGCTGACCAGACATCAATAAATGCGATAGCTAAGTATACATTTGACTGTTTTGCACAGTATAAATGACTGGTTGTTATGCACCATTCTCTGTAGTCAGGTTACAAGGTGCTTTAGTTTATGTCGTATGACACTAAATATCCTTGACCCGGTGGGATATTGTTTTATTTACTGGTACTCCAGAGTTTCTTATTGATTCTTGTTATCATGATTGTTTGTATGTCTTGCCTTTGGCCTTAATGGCATAGCTGAGCAATAAACAAATCTGAATCTGAAATCTGAATCTATGATGTATATCTGATATGTCGACAGTCCATGGTAGCTACCATTTGTCTTGGCAACAGTCCATTTGGCGAATCATTGGCCAAGGTTACACAGTTCACTTCGTCAGTTCGGACTGACCGTATTTTGACCTACCATGGACTGTTGATCGGTCTGGTGATGATACCATGGACTGTCATAATATCAGACAGACAGAGAATAAACTATTAATGGTTCATGTTCCTCTTAAACACACACAAGTGAAAGGAATCAAGAGATGAATGAGTCAGTGATACATGAGGCAGGTAGTAAGTTCCCACATGTTTATTTTGTGCTCATTTCAATTCCTCACACTATAATTCTATGCTAATACCTACCATGGACTGTTCACCAACTCCTAAAAACCTCTCGCCGCAAAAATGTTTAATTTGTTTAACTTGGATTAGTAATAACCCTACATTTGGTGACAATATAGTACGATATCTCTCCATCAAAAAATGACTGGACATCAGTAACCATACCCAGTGATTGAAATAGGAAAACAAATTCTAGTTGCCCATGGGGAAGTATGGGCAACCAACACATCCAAATGCATTGCAATTCAAGTGGAATTAGGTTGCCCAAAGGAAAGGGCTATTTCGCACCCTGCATACCGGTCATCGACATGCTGAAAATCATTCATTTTCGGCTGTGATCACTTTCTTCTGGTCAGACACACACCCACGCTTGATAACGAAAGCACCGAATACCTACCATTTTGCTTCACCGGCAGTGTTTACCTACAATCATACTTGTTGATTCAGTGGGGTGATGTTTTACGACTTAATTTCCTTCGATTTACACCTTAAAAAATTGACCCCCGCCCCTACAAATTCTGTTTTAGGGACCAATGGCTACTAGGTCATAATGAAACATTTCAATCCCTGTAAAAGCCCTCCGGCTGAGGGCAGCATGGTTTGTGCCATGTTTGTCTGGCACAGGAGGTAGATTAAAGAATCAAACAGATTGGGCTCTGAGGATCCATTGTGATCAGTGTCTGTAGAGCCTAATTCTCAAAATTTTCAATTTCAAAATTTAAAATTCAAATTTTTTTTGTAGTTTTGGCTGGGTTTTTGTTGGGGTGTGTTTGTTTGCGTCATCGTCGCCGTGTGACCAGTAAGGTTAGGTGCGACGTTAAACTTCAAACAACCAACCAACCCTGTAAATATCACAAAATTTTAGGGGCCTACATGTACATGTATATAAAGGAAATGCTAAAGATTTGATCACACTCAGTTTGTACTGCCAAAAGCATGGTAAAATCTCAATTTGCCAAGAAAAAACACAATTTGACCATGAATGGTCCTGAAGAAAATGACTTCTAGGAATTCCTACAGGGTATAAAACATTTGTTATAAACCATTATAATTGTAAATAAACCTGTTGCCTTCAGTATTAGAGTGGACATCCATATAAATTTTTGAACATTTTATGTTTCAGCGTCCTCCAGTGAACATGGTGAAATCTGTTAACTGTGCCTGGATGTGTTGAGTACTAAATGGAGTGGGACTGTTCACAATCAGTGGGAATGGAGTAATCAGTACCACTGACAACTACCAGAATGACATCTGGGAAAGATACGTGGTATGAAAATCTTCTCAACTTATGTGGTATTATGTTAATTTGCTATATTTTTATATTGTAGTTTGGCACTAGCTCCAGATGATCTAAAGTCAACCATATTTTTGTTCCAAAAATATTATTGTGTGTGAATTTGAGCATAGCCTAAAACTGCCATACCTATGCTTTTATGGTCATCCGTCTTAATTACTCTATCAATTTGTTTTTCCATTTTCTCTGAACTTTTCCTACCATGATTCTTTTGTAAGCTATTTATGTAATAAAATGCATCTTCATGTTTTCATTGTTTGGAATTTTGTATTCATGTTGAAGACACTATTATTTCATCATATGTGTATCCGTCCTCAATCTGTTATCTCGTACCAACATAAGCTTATCTGAAGAATGACTGACTTTCATAAAGTCATAAGAATATGCACTGAGTTAGAAATCCTTAAATTTATGTGCTCGTAATTAATGTTGATCTTATGTTTTTTATTACAGAATACTGTGTTTGGCACAGTGCGATAGTACTTGGTTATTTCGAGGCTCCTGTTTTTTTCTTTATCAACGGTGTAATCTTGATAAAAAGCGTCCTAGTACAACTGACCACTGGAGAATTCAAGGTAATCATAACCCTTATCCTTTATCCTCGGATTTGGCAGCATTTTATTTTGGTTCAGAAGACTTGTCGAAGAATACAGGCTGTTTCTGCATCTTAATCTTATTATGTTCAATTGTTATCACCATGAAGTCAAACTGAATATCTCATCCTGTTTGGCTAGCCAATTTGCTCTGGTTATATTGTCTGTCAGTGTCACAAGGAGAAACACACAGGTGGATGTTATTTTCAGTTCATTTGGCGATATTTTCAGCTGAAATATTATTATTTGTTTATAATTTAAAGATATAAATGTTGCTGATAATACCAGACCTTTTCTATGCCAATCCGATGACTTGTCTGTTGATCTGCGACGTCACTTGATATGCTTTACAATTTATTCTTCCAGATACGGTATTACAGGGTTCCCGTGGTCATGGAAAATCCTGGAAAGTCATGGGATTTGAAAATTGATTTTCCAGGCCTTGAAAGTCATGGAGTTTTGTGTCTGGCCATTGAATTTTGTGAGAGGTCATGAAAAAAATGAATGGAGCTTGAAAATGTCAGCCATATCAATATTTCCCTTGAATTTTTCACCGAAAAAGATGATTTTCCTGGACCAGCGAATGTTGTATTTGCCGAATGTAGTGTGTGGTCTACGAATGCAATCGTGTGCATCAGGGGAGATAACTTTGGTTATGGAATTGTCTTAAAACTCCCAGTGTGCATTTAGGAGGGAATGGCTGTTCTCAAATTGCATCAGTGTAAAAAGAAATGCCATGAAAATACTCTTCTTACTCATCATCCATTGGAACCACTGATGATTTCCCAATAATAGAGAAGAAAAGCAACTCCGAGTAGGGATGACAATTTCATTCTGTATATTTCGCTATTAGTTATAGCATCTTCAGCAGTGAACAAAGTTACAAACAGCTCTATACGTACAGTATATATACAAGGTATAATGTGATCTTAGCCAATACACATATATGAATGGGTAAGCCAGCAATGTCGGTCAGATTGGACGGATATTAAAATGTCATTTTCAGAAAATTGTTGTAGACATTAAATGTTAAGAGATAGCAATATACAAATGTTGTGATTACAGGTAATACAATACACAATCTAATTGATGACAACAATACACAATGAATAAAGTATGGCGATATAGCGCGTATATATCTACATTGAATATTTCTACATGTCATGTTCAGATAAGGACTGTCATCTTAAGATAATATAGGTATAATTCATCATGGCTGTGGACTGATTTTCTCGATGCCCCCATTATCCATAGAGAATTTCTGATAGGTCATGAAAAAGTCCTGGAATTTGTCCATAAAAGGTCATGGAATTCAATCTGAATTTCTGTGCTTAAACCCTGTATTAAGAACATGGGAAAGAAAGACTGCTGCAGTGTTTATAAATGTCAGAATAGGAGGGATATGTGTGGCCACACTGTGAGCTTTCACCGATTCCCCACTGCGCCAGAATGGCGACGGAGTGAGTGGATCAGAGTTCTGAACCGTGCTGTTGATAAATATGGTATGGCCTGGCTCCCTAGTGGTAACTCGCGTGTGTGTGGAGTTCACTTTGTGTCTGGGAAACCAAGTCAAGACCCTACATCTGTTGACTATGTGCCGAGTATATTTAAAGATCATATAGTAAAAATTAGAATACCAAGAACTTCTCACACATCACGCAAGTGCTTTCTGTCGGAGAAAAAATGTAGGAGGACTAGTCCAAAGACACCCACTGACCCACAGAATGACCCAGATGTTGAAAAACTCGGTATTGGCTCGGAAGTCGAGGTCAGAACTGTTGGGCTCTCACTACTGGCCACTGTGTCTCCAGACACCACATCTAGTTTGCCCTTGATGGAAAATGAACTATGGAAACCCAGCCCAACTCAACGTCCATGTCCTGTTCATGTCGATCATGATTACTTGAAAGTGCAAGATACTTTATCAAATTATGTGTATTCTTTGCAGGAAGCCAAATCCAGGTTAACAGAACATTGTGAATGTCTGAAGGAAGCAGCCGACAGAATAAATGAGATAAACAAACTAGAAAAAGAAAATATCTTGCTGAAAGACCAGCTTTCCAATATGGAGAAGAAAATATTTTCACTAGACAACATTACAACTGACAATAATGCTGTAAAATTCTACACTTCATTTCCTAACTATGAGACCCTGACTGCTATATTTCACTACCTTGAGCCTGCAGCTCGAAAAATGGTCAGATGGAGAGGTTCTAAAACCCTGAAGGATCCAAAATATTTCACATCTGGCAGTGATAAGCCTGGGCCGGGTAGAAAACTTTCCCTGCTCGATGAGTTTTTTGTAGTCTTGGTGAGACTGAAAGTGGGTCTACTGGAGAGAGATATTGCAGACCGGTTAGGAATTACACAGGGGTACTTTTCAAAGATTTTTCTTACTTGGCTGAATCTGATGTCACATGAGCTTTCAGAGTTGAACCCATTTCCCTCTAAAGAAATGTGCAAGATGAACTGTCCCAAGTCGTTTGCCAAGTACCCTGAGACGAGAGTTATCCTTGACTGTACAGAAATCTTTGTTCAGAGGGCATCATCACTGGAGGCCCAGCGACAAACTTGGTCAAATTATAAACACCACAACACCTTCAAATTTCTCATTGGTGTTACTCCAGGAGGTGGCATCTCCCATGTTTCTAACATGTGGGGCGGACGTGCATCTGATAAACTAATTGTCCAGAAAAGTGGAATATATGAGGAACTGGAATTGGGGGATAGTGTTATGGCTGACAGAGGCTTCGACATCCAGGCTGATCTTACTCCACTTGGTGTATCTCTGAATATCCCTGCATTCAAGGGCGAGCACAGGGACCAACTGACACCAAGAGAAATCGAGTCCAGTAGGCGCATTGCAGAAGTCAGAATTCATGTAGAGCGTGCAATTGGGCGTATAAAGAAGTTCCACATTTTGGATGATGTCATTCCAATTTCCATGAAGCAAACGGCAGAGGACATTGTTACAGTTATTGCCTTACTGACAAACTTCTTGCCCCCAATATGCTAGCACCGGTCAGTCCCCTGTTCCATTTAAAAAGGTATGGGCAGCTTGGAATTATACCCACCACCCTTAGAAAATTCAAATTTTATTGGGCTTCCCTATGTTATATGGATGGAAGAGAATTTCCTCCCATGACCCCTAGAATAATACATTGAGAGCCTTCCTCCCCTCCCATACTTTTTTAAATGGAACAGCCCTAAGTATATAATATGCATCTAGTTTCCTCATCTTCAACACAGCCTCAAATTCATTTTTACAATTATTGAAGTCCATTCGTATCGCAGAATTGAGTGTCATCAAAACAAGAGCCAAGAGAAAATAGTACATGGGATGGGGGAGATTTAGTTCTATTCCACAAAATTTAACATGGGGGAAACGAGATAAAATTTGACGAAATGGGATTTCTGGACAGGCATATTTTGAATCCTGGCCAACGCCCTAGGTGGGTGATGCAGTCATTCAACACTTGGAGATATGGGTTTGAATCCTGGCGAACACCCTCTGGCTGGGTGATTGTCATTCAACACTAGGGAGTGGTCGAGGTCAGAAAAAAAGTTGTCTTTCCCTCCCCCCCCCCCTCCCTATGTACTATTTTCTGGAACAGCAATAGACAGTTCATCAGTTACCCAATCCATATTTGTATGGACACCCAATATAAATTTTACTGACCTCATTTCTCTATTGGGTCACTAACAAACTGTGCAACTAATAATGTGTATAAACAAGAGTTGTCTTCCCCCATCTCGTGTACTATTTTCTGGAAACAACAGAATGTACGTCAGTTACCCAATACATATTTGTAATTATATAATGGGTCACTGACAAAGCGTGCAATAAACAAGCATTGACAAAACTGTAGGCCTAGTATCAGTATGCTTTGTCAGATTTAATATTGCATAATTCTCATTATGATCCACACTTGTGACATTTCCATCACATGACATGTATGATGGATGCAGGTTTACTTAGGTTACCTTTTACAGCACAAAGAAGTGAATACCATAGAATCAATGCAGTATTGACTGTTTTCACCTTACCTCAACCCATTAATGTGGATGACTGATTCATAAAAGTAAACCACAGGGAGCAACCTGTACCTATAGGGTGTTCATATAACATTTCTATCTTGCTTTTAACATATCACTTGCCCCAATGGAAAGCTAAAAAATATTGTTTTGACCCCTGTCTGTATAATACAAACACTCGTATTACATTTCTGTCTTACTAAACTACATTTCTACCTGTATGATACAAACACTTGAGATGGTATTACATTTCTTGTCTCCCCGAATAATAAAAATACTTGAGGTGAAGGGGTGTTCAAATTACATTTCTATCTTGCTTTATAATGCAAACATTATATTATATTCCCATCATACTGTAAAATACAGAAAACTTGACAAGGGAAGGTGTACATATTACATTTCCATCGTAATGTATACAACTTGAGATGATGGGGAGTATTCATATTACATTTCTGCCTTACTGTATAATAATTACATTCCTATCTCACTGTATAATACAAACACTTGAGATAATGGAGGGTGTTCATATTACATTCCTGTCTTACTGTATAATACAAACACATTTCTGTCTTGCTGTACTGTATAATACAAACACTTATGATGGTGGTTATATTACATTTCTGTCTTGCTGTATAATACAAACACTTGAGATGATGGGGTGTTCAAATTATATGTCTATCTTGCTCTACAATACAAAAATGAGCTGTCAACACTTGAGATAGATGGACAGTGTTCTATTACATTTGTATTGCTGTGTTCATGATATTATCTTCCTGAAAAACACAAACACTGGAGATGATGCGATATTCATTACATTTCTAGGATGTTCATCTTACTGTACAATAATAAAACTTAAGATAATGGACCATGTTATGAGGGTCAAGTGTACATGTATGCAGTCAGGGCTTGACATTAGATCACCTGTCAGCCAGGTGGGTGTCCAAATTTACTTGCGGCATGTGGGCGATGTATACATATATTTAATAGATAGCTTGGTCTCTTTTTTTTCTGTACTTTTCCATAGGCAACTTTTTGAAACAGCACCTCATGCATAGGTTTACACTGGACTTTAAAACTTGCAGGTTTGTTCCATCTGCAGAGCACTTCTGTGCATGTGAGATTATCTGGAAGGGTATGGAGACCTTGGGCAATGTAGTCCTCTTAGGCAAATAATAGATAATGGAGGGTGTTCATATTACATTCCTGTCTTACTGTATAGTACAAACACTCCAGATGATGGGAGTTCATATTACATTCTTGTCTTACTGTATAATACAAACACTTGAGATGGCGTGTTCAAATTATATTTCTATCGTGCTCTAGAATAAAAAAACGAGCTGATGGGGGTTGTCAACACAGATCGATGGACAGTGTTTTACTACATTTTTCTTGCTGTTTTATTACATTTGTCTTGCTGTATAATTACAAATACTTGGGTGTTATCTTCCAAGATAACACCCAAGTAGGACACCCATGTGGGATTATCTGGAAGGGTATGGAGACTTTGGGCAATGTAGTCCTCTAAGGCAAATAATAGATAATGGAGGGTGTTCATATTGCATTCCTGTCACTGTATAATACGAACACTCTAGATGATGGGGAGTGTTCATATTTCTGTCTTGCTGTACTGTATAATACAAACACGACTCACTGATGGGGGTTCTGTCAACAGTTGAGACAGATGGACAGTGTTCTATTACATTTGTTTTTCTGTAGTGTATAATTACATATACTTCGGGTGTTCATGATTATCTTCCTGTATAACACAACACTTGAGATGATGCAATGTTCATCTTACTGTATAATAATAAAACGTAAGATAATGGACCATGTTAGGAGGTTTAAGTGTACATGTATGGAGTCCGGGCTCGACATTAGATCACCTGTCCTGTCAGTCCAAATTTATTTGTGGCATGTGGGCGATGTATAAATATTTTTAATAGATAGCTTGGTCTCTTCTTTTCTGTACTTTTTAAAACGGCACCTCATGTATAGGTTTGTTCCATCTGCAGAGCACTTCTGTGCATGTGGGATTATCTGGAAGGGTATGGAGTCCTTGGGCAATGTAGTCCTCTAAGGCAAATAATAGCCCTTCAACATGACTATGCGTTGATGTGGCATGAATTCAATGACTGTATGATGTAGTTTAAAATGTGACAATTCCTGCATTTTGAACGGGTAAATATTGCCATTTAAAGTAAAGTTTAACTGTGAAACCTCACCATGCAGGAGTAATTTGTGTACAAGGGTCTATACATGCACCAATACATGTAAATTTAACTGTTCATGTATTAAAGATGTAATCAGCCTCAAAATGGATGGATTTTGTAACCTCTCCCCTGTGCGTTTTTTCAGCAGGGAAGAGTGAGTTAGTGAATAGAATTTAACGTCGCTTTCAACAATATTTCAGCTATATCACGACGAACCAACTAAGCACCATCCAGCAGGGAAGATTACCAAAGCATCATATGTATTATATTTGACGATAGTGAGATCGTCGTATACAACGAATGCAAGAATATCTTGTCAGAGAAATTTGTAACTCTGTCCGCTTCGACGGCTTTCTGCCTCGCCATTGAGTGTGTGTTGTAGGCGGAGAGGAAAATGACGTCACGCAGTGACGTAGCGACGCTCACGAATTTGAATGTTGCACAGCTGCAGCCATGAGAAAATGTCATGGCTTGTGCCCACGGTTCGGTGATGTCGCATATCATACATTGGTATAATGCATCATACGTGTATACGCTTGTTGACACGGCCGTGAAAAAATAAACGGCATGCCATGCTGTTTATTTTTAGAGATCGACTCCTATCTTCTGGTGAATGGTGGACACAAGTTCAGTTTTTTGTGACCAAATGTGCTTCATTTTGTACCAGTTGTAACATATGTCTCTTTTGCCGAGTTTGAGAGACATCGATTTCAGCCCAGATTTGAGGCTGATTACATCTTTAATGCATCTCCTTGAAGAGTGTACATCACTGGAGCTAAACATGTCATGTCGATAATTTTATTTTGAGCCCTGAAACTATTCATATTCCATGGTCTGATACGATAACTGGTGCCAATAATGTTTGGACTAAACCTGTTAAAGGAATGCTTCACGCATTTCAAATACCTATCTATTGTAAAGGCTTTTACTTTAAAATAAAGTATCTTTCACGATGGAGACGGACAATATTATTGTATTCATTTCTGTGCCGCTTTAATATTCTGAGCATCTGTGTGCTGCCATATTTGCCACGGGCAGTCCTATGCGAAAACAACGATGCTACAACTAAGGATTAGAGCGTCATTTGCAGAATGACCCAATACGACTTCCACACTGAGCTGTCCATTGTTAACATTTAACATTTTTTATTGAAAGCGATGCTAAATTCTATTCACTCACTCACTCACTTGTTAACATTTAATACCATTCATGATCTAATACAGTAGTGAAATGTATCCCGACACTCGTGTTAGTTGTATGCTCGTATAACACGAGGCACCTTAGCAGTCCAGCCCAAGCAACATCTCATGACGTGGCATGGTATATACATACCTAATTTGAAAAAAATCTGATGAAAGTTTCTCAAGATATTGCATGAAAAAAAAACAAATGTCGGATGGCACTTTTGTCCATAGTTTCCCGTTCGCTGGGGCAAGTAAACTGAACATTGGCAGTCCTTGCGTTTGGAGGTGAGCGATCGCTCTCGCGCACCATCGCGCACCTAAATCATATCCAAGGTACACTGTTTTTCGCGCACCTAGATTCAGCAGATTTAAATATAGAAATAAAGTAGGCTGTGTCTGCTAACGGCTTTATTATTAAATGTACGGACAGTTGGTGTTAATTTTGCGAACTCTTCCACACTGAAAATCACTGTGAGAATACGCTTTCAAATACCTATCTATTTAAAGGCTTTTACTTTAAAATAAATATCTTTCGGATGGATTTTTGTATTCATTTCTGTCCGCTTTAATATTCTGAGCATCTGTGTCGTGCAATATTTGCCACGTGCAGTGATGCGAAAACAACGATGCTACAACTAAGGATTAGCACACAGAGCCTGTAGTCAGTAGGATGTGGGCAGAATGACTCCAATACGACTTTGAGCTGTCCATTGTTAACATTTAACATTTTTTATTGAAAGCGATGCTAAATTCTTTGGTCACTCACTCACTTGTTAACATTTGAACCTTCATGATTAATACAGTAGTCCTCGTGTTAGTTGTATGCTCGTATAACACGTTTCCAGCCAAGCAACATCTCATGACGTGGCATGGTATATACATACCTAATTTGAAAAAAAAATGATGAAAGAGCGATTTTCAGCTCTCGTATTAGCTCTCCTCGGTTAATTTAGGTACACTTTTTTTAGCTCACCATCTTTTTACAAAAGACAAGGACTGCATTGGCTTCATTCAGTGTATCATTCATAAATAAAGCCTCCGTATATATCACTGCTTAAATTGTTCACGCATCAGCTGTACAACAGCTCTGGAAGTAAACGTTTGATCGAAAAATTTAGTTACTTTGCTAGTATTTCCTGCTTTGTTTACCACCTCGACCTACATTTGTTATGCAACACATCAGATCCGTAACTTGAAAAGTGTGCGATACTGCGATATCATGGAAATGACCAAAAGTAATGCATGGCACATCGTTTCCCCCTATTGCACCTACCTACCAAACTTCAGATCAGTAGCTTGAAAAGTGTGCAATACACAGCCCAGACACAGGAGAAACGACCTTCACAATGGCTGAGATAAAGAGGTGTCTGGTTGCCATGGAAACGGCCAACATGAGGCAACATAACATATTACCCGTTTCGACGTAATGCACCTACCTACCACATTTCAGATCCGCGAAGCTTGAAAAATATGCGATATACAGCTCGGACTTTTGGGAATCTATCCTTACAATGACCGTGGTAAAGATGGGGTCATGGAAATGACCCACATGAGCGAAAGCAACGTATGACGCATCATTTCTCCCTAATGCACCTACCTACCGAACGTCGGATCCGTAGTTTGAAAAGTGCGCGATATTCAGCCCAGACAACTTCCCAGAATGTGAATGGAGAGTTTTGGAATTTTGAATAAATAACCTATAAATATCAAAATACTTCATCAAATCGAAATGTGCCCTACTACTAGCTTCAGATGCAAGGGGTGCAACACCCTTTCAGTCTACTGTATCCATATTCTAAACTGTATATTTAACAGCTGATGTTGATAAAAAAAATATACCACAATCAAACGTTCAAAAATTCTCTGTTTCAACAACAGAATTGAAAATAGAACTTCCTGTGATTGAATGTTATAACAGGTTTTGTGCTAGTAAAGCCCAAAGTTAAATTCTGTACAGAAAGCTGATGTGCATGTAACATCAGTACAATGTAAATGTTCACAACCACAGTTCATGTACCATGTATCATTGTTCAATAATTATAACATCATTTTTAGTTTGTGTCACAAGTTCAACATATACTCCATCTTATATTACAATTGAATCACAGCACCACTCTAACAAGCATTCTGAGAACCCCACATCCGCCCAAGCTGCAGCAGTATTGAAAGCATATATGTAGAGCAAACAATAAGGTCTGCAATAGGTGATGTGGTACCGTACAGACAATAATGTCTGCAATAGATTATCTGGTACAGACCATAATATCAGTCCCATGTGGGATTACTGGCATATAAGTTAATCTCATGTTACTGCTGCATCAGGCAGTCCAGTGTGAGATTACTGCTGGATAGGCCAGTCATGTGTAGGATTACTGATGGATGGACCAGTCCCGTGTGTTATTACGGAGGGCTGTTCCATTTAAAAAGGTATGGGAGGGGCGGAAGGCAGCTTTCGATTACACCCCACCACCCATAGAAATTTTAGTGGCCTTCCCAATGTTGTAACATGGATTGAAGGGAATTTCCTCCCATGACACATAGAATAAAAAATTGAGTGCCTTCCTCCCCTCCCATACCTTTTTAAATGGAACAGCTCTGATGGATAGACCCGTCCCCTGTGGGATTACTGCTGGATAGTCCAGTCCCAAGTGGGATTACTGCTGGATAGGCCGGTCCTGTCTGGGATTACTGCTGGATAGAGGAGTCTCGTATGGGATTAATGCTGGATAGCACGGTCCTGTGTGGGATCACTGCTACATATGGCAATTCTGTGTGGGATTACTGCTGGATAGGCCAGTCCCAAATGGGATTACTGCCGGATAGACCAGTCCGGTCTTGGATTACTGCTGGATAGTTGAGTTCCATATGTGATCATTAGTGCTGGATAGGTCAGTCCCGTGTGGCATTACTGCTGGATAGGCCAGTGCCATTGGAGATTACTGCTGGATAGGCCAGTCCCGTGTGGGATTAGTGTGGGAGAGCTGTGATCTAGGAATACATGAAACATGTCCACCAAGTTCAATAATCATCCCACGAAAGGTTCAAGAAACTTTTCATGTACAGATCTACATGTAAATTTATCAATTTAAAACCTTATCAATGGAAACATACAAGGTCTAAACTGCAATAATTAGGACAAAAATTCATATTTAATGTCCTATTTCTTGAATAGCACATGCACATCCTCCAATCACATTGGACTTGGGTAGGAAGTGTCAAACTCATGCAATGAAAGCTGACAGCTTCAGAAAACTTTCAATGTACATGTATATACATGTACATTATCAGATTAGTTAGACAAAACCCTCAAAATTTGAAAAAAAAATTATATTTCATCTCCTACATCGCACAGGTACATCCTCTGATCATAAGAAACATGTGTACCAAGTTTCATAATCATCCAATGAGAGCTGACAACTGCAGAAAACGTACTATCAGTTATGATGTTTGTTTGAGGGGGCATACAAACTATTTACATGGTCAGTGTGGGGAATTCTTATCGGTCGAGCCGTCGACGATAAGAATTCCCCACACTGACCATGTAAATAGTTCGTATGCCCACTCAAACAAACATCATAATGATTCTATTGTGCCGAAAAGCCTTTGTTTAAGCCGAAAACGCGACGACAACAACGATTAAATGAGGTTTGGTTCCGTAAGACAACTTCAACTGATTCACATTTACTGACCTAATACGAAAGAATCGCGCATGCCCACAACGTCCTTGGGTTGAAAGCAAACGCTGAGGCGCAACGTCACAAAGCCATTGATACGACGTAGCTATTCGTTTTGTGACGTGTCGGCTTTGTGACGTTGCATTGAAGGACAGGCTACGTCAATTCCACCTTCCACTATGGTAACGCTAACAGATGATTGTTCGTATTAGGTGTGTGGCTGCCCTAATACGAACTATTTATGGGATGGCAATTGACCAATCGGCTATCAAACAAGCTACTCTGAGGCGTAATAAATGTATATATGTAGAGGTCTACATGTACAATTCACCTAACAGAAAATCATTTGCCATAATTTGGAGAACAATTACTATTTCATCTTAAAAATAGCACTGGTACATCCTCCAATCATAAGAAACATGTGTACCAAGTTTCATAATCATCCAACGACAGCTGACAACTGCAACAAACAAACAGATGTACATGTCCACTTCAGCTAAACGCAAAACTCATTCATAGGGATTTTAACATTGGAGCACCCCAGGGGTAGTGCCCCCAGGTAGCATACCCACCGCCATATTTTTTTATTTTTTAAATATTTTTTCTAATTTTTCTAGAATTTTTCTTAACTTGCTAAACCAAAAACCTTATCATTTCCAGGCAGGGGGACACTGACGACGACATCCTCTTTCCCCCCTCACAATATCTCACCTTTACTTCGTCAGGCGAGATAATAAAACTGTTAGTCATATATTACACTCACTGAGGTGGGTAGGACGTTTTCAGCAATTTTTCAGTCATATCATATTGTGCCAGGACAGGAGTGCTAACAGTTCCTATTATCCTGGACACTGATCAGCCAAGTACTGCAGCAACACACACATCCTTTTCCTGTTGTTTTAAGATGTGGTCAATAATTTTCTCTAGCACTTTGTGAGATATATCACTGCAGACCTTGTTATACAGCTTATGTGTGAACAGCTCTGGAAGGACTACTTCATCGAAAAATATAGTTACTTTGCTAAGTATATCCTCCATGTACTGTGAATTGCAGCATATTTCCTCAACAAATATATTGTTGACAGCATTGTAAGTCGACACACAAATGTATGCTGTGTCAGTTTCTGTACAAAACATCTGTGTTTGCAATTGAGCATGATATGGATGATCAGACTTCAAATGTAATTGTCCATCAGCACCTCTCATAAGACAGGACTCTTTCTGATTGCTGTAGTCAGTAATTGTTTTATTTCTACATTTCCACGGATTCTTCACCTCCAAAGGGCGAGGAGGGTGACACTTACAGGTCACCATACCATCTGGAGTTGCAGCAATAAAAGGAGACATTCTTGAAATGAATAGCCCACAAGCAGTGACTCTTAATTCTGTGTGTTCTTTCTTGATCATTCTGCAGAATTTGTCAATGGCTGGTCTTTCATGACTATGGCCCCATGAGGTAGATGGTGCTGTAAATGACTCCTGGTATCCCATGACATCCTTTAGTGTGGATTTGTGTTCACTTTTGATGCTGCCATTGACAGTGACTTTCTTTGCACACTCTTGAATCTTCGAGGCAGTAATCCTACCAACACGCTGACTTCTCCATAATTTGCTCTCACTCTGACCTCTGGTTCCTTCCTCAATGTAATGCTGTTCAGTCGACTGTAGAGCCATGGACTTGTGCATCTGCGTGGTGAATAGCTCCAGGGTCACATCGGAACGACACAGTCTTTCCGCCATCGAGGATACGGTCTCAATTGTAGCACTAACATCGTCTGTATGATTAATATCCTAAACAGAAGAACATGCTGTTTTACGCAATACAGTATTATAATTGCCTGGTTTGATCTCAAAATCAACCAAACAAATCAGTGAATAAATGATATTGTTTTTGGAGCATTTGGGCAAAAAGCAGCAACTTTAGGCTTTACACAATTTAAAAGAAAACACAGGAAGGAAGCAATCAGAGATTGCTCAATTTTATGCTGCAAAATTATGGGGCATCAACCACATATAATGCAAATTTCATACTTGTTCATACAATATTCACCGACATTCAGCCCAGACAAGTCTCAATTCACAAAGATTTGAAGAAAAAAGGGCCATAACTGTTGAAAATATATGCGAAACGTGGAGAAACTTCACACTGCACAACTACAGGGCACTGACCACATATCCTGCAAATTTCATAATTGTCCATACAATATTAACTGAGATCCAGCCTGGACAAGTCCCAATTCACAGAGATTCCAGAAAAAGGGCCATAACTCTAGAAACTGATACCGGAACTCGAAAAAAACCCCATTCCATGCAAGTTTCAATTCTGTCCATCAAATATTAACTGAGATATTGCTATGTTTTTAGTGGGTGGATTGTTCAGGGGGAAAAGTGTCACACATACTTAAATTTAGATCAAGTTTAAAGGTCCCTGTGACCCCAAAACGAGGAAATCATTAAAAATCACCTTTTCGGGGTAAATCAAGACATTTAGGGCAGATGATTTGTCCTGTACAAAAATTTAGGAGGTAATCCAATTCAGCTGGTCAGATTATACCGAGATAATTATAGCAAGATAATCTCCTTTGGATGCAGCCCCACTTTGTGGTTTGAAACAACATGACATGACAAAGGATGGTCTGTGATTTAACCTAGAAATTCACCATCTCGAAAATTTTGTTTTTGTTTGGTCGAGTTCTGTTTGATCTTGGGCAACCAGATTTTAACGGATGCAGATTTGACATGAATTCATACGTTTCAGACTTCAGACAAACCGTCTAGGATACATTTGCTGGGACACGTGATCTAATGTTACTGTGTTTATTCAGCAATCAAATGACCTGGTGATACTGCAATATGGTGTTCATGGCATTCGAGGGACTATCTGCCACCAGACATCCCCGCGAAGTTGTGAATGGCCTCGAAGCATCCCTTTTTTTAGTTTGCCAAAATGGAATGATTGGGCCTACAAATGCTTCAATGTTTATTTTTAGAAAATGTAATTGATGTCACCATGAAAGAACAATAATGATAATTTCTCACTCTTGAAGTTTGGTTCACTGTTAATGCTGGAACAGGAACATGTGGCAAACAGACTTGAGTACTGGGTTGACGCTGCAAGGCCTACAATAAAAATTTGAATCAAACAATTATGTACATTCTAACAAGGATTTGACCCAAGCCCTCAGTGAATATTTTGATCAATCATACTACATGTACCTCCACATTTTTTGTGGAAGATATTACAGTATTTTATCTTGAAGAATTTGTAAGGTCTCAAAGTAGTACTTTTTTCAAAGACATTTGATCAATAACAAGACTTTTTTCCTTTTGGCCTAACAACATGATATTTTATTTACTTAGAAAAATGTTACTGTATTTTTTGAGTGGACAAATTTTAATAATATGAATCAGAGGAAAATATGCCCACAATTAGTGCATTAGAATAATAAGAGTAATTGATCATCTAAAATCATAAAAATAACGAAGAATATTATGTATTATCATGTTCCAGGGTAATAGCCAGAAATGAGGGGTTCTGAGCGTGCAAAATTTCTTATTATTACGAAATAATGAATAATAATTTCTTATTATGATCTCTGTCATCCGACAAGACGGCCTGATCTGCGCCAAAAAATATTTGAATTGGGAGAATTTGAATATTTTCACTAATTTGGGCACGTTTCCCTACCTAAATTTCTTGCCCACGCCAAATTGGGGGTGTGCTAAATTTAGGGTAATCTAAAGCTCTACGAGCCCCGGCTTTGAGCACTGTTTTGTAATGCTTCTTTCTTACCTTGTTTTCATAGTACTTTTCATCATAAAACTTGACCCAGACACAATTTGGGTTGTGCTCGTCCAAGGACTCTTTCAGCTTTTTTATGCGACATACCTTCTCATCTGTTATGCCTCTGTGTTCTGGAGCTCTGCAATCATAGGTTCTCGCTGAAACAGACACATAACATCATATAGTATAAGACACTGAAATACTGTATATGCCTATGCTATATACAGGTATGAAATGAGTGGTCTTTGACAGTAGAGAAGTGTTATAAGCAAAAATAAAAATCGACCATAGAGGATCATGTCCCCCGCTAGCAGCACCAGTTATGGTGGATTACATCCACCATAACTGGCGCTGCTGCTGCAGGGGCCATGGACCTCTATGGTCGATTTTTTGGGGTCGATGATATCTCATATCATTGATAAGAGTATGATTTGAAAATGGAGATATCGCTGATGAGCTTAACATAATCTAATACAGCAGATGGCACCCATAGTGGATTATGCACATCCATAAAACATAATACATGACTGTTCTCTCACTAAGGCCAAGGTACTCCCCAAGTTTGAAGTAGATCAGTTGAATCGTACTCCAGCTATTGTCCGGACAAGATCAAACTGCTTAAAATCCAATGAAATCCAGTATGGCCGATGGTGGCCATATTGGATTAAGCTAGTCCTTGAAAAACAATCCTAATCCTCCTGTCAACAATGTCAAGGCACTCCCCAGGTATGAAGTAGATCGGTTGAATCGTTCTCGAGTTATTGTCCAGACAAGATTCAACTGCTTACAATCCAATATGGCTGACGGCGGCCATATTAGATTACGCACATTGCTGGAAAACAATCCCAACCGTCCTCTCACCAATGTCAAGGCACACCCCAAATTTGAAGTTGATCGATTAAATCGTTCATGAGTTATTGTCCGGACAAGAAAATCTAAGTTCCAATATGGCTGATGGTGGCTGATGGCGGCCATATTAGATTACGCACATTGCTGAAAAACAATCCCAACCATCCTCTCACCAATGTCAAGGCATACCCCAAGTTTGAAGTTGATCGGTTAAATCATCCACGAGTTATTGTCCGGACAAGAAAATCTAAGATCGAACTGCTTATAATCCAAAATGGCTGACGGCGGCCATATTTGATTACGCACATTGCTGAAAAGCGATCCAAACCGTGCTCTCACCAATGTCAAGGCACATCCCAAGTTTGAAGTTGATCGGTTAAATCGTTCACGAGTTATTGTCCGGACAAGAAAATCTAAGATCGTACTGCTTATAATCCAAAATGGCTGACGGCGGCCATATTGGATTACGCACATTGCTGAAAAACAATCCCAATCGTCCTCACGCCAAAGTCAAGGCACACCCCAAGTTTGAAGTTGATCGGTTGAATCGTTCACGAGTTATTGTCCGGACAAGAAAATCTTACGGAATTACGGAATCACGGACACCGGTGTTTCTAAGCCCCCCCCCCCCCCTACTAAGTAGCGGGGGACAACAAACCACCCTAACAAAATTGCAGCATGGGCTGGCCTGCATTCATGCTGAGATCAAGCAGTGTTAAACCATATGCGGGATGCTGGGATTTCATGATGGAGAGGTAAAAACAGTTAGCACCCATGTAAATATGGGAAATCCACTGTGAAACAAGAGCCCAAGGGGCTTCAATATACGCCCGTATATCTGCAATTACACTGGTCTGAATTTCTAGATTGTTAATGGCCTTGATCCGAATTGGTAGCTAGCAATCCAGAGAAAGGTCTATGATTTTATGCTTCTGAGAATGTTACATGCATCACATCTTATATTGAATGATAAACTAAAATGGGCTAAACTCTTGGTAACTAGGTGACCTTGAAACAAGAGTCGAGAGTTCACATATCCCACACTGAAATCGACAATAGTCAGACACAAGAAAATAGTGGTTTTCTTTTAAATGGATTCCTTTTAGGCGAGAAAATTTTCCATGAAGGTAGAAGCATGTGAACAAAGTGATGAAGTTAACCTTTGTTCTTGAGTTAATAAACAGGTATAAAGTTCATAAAGGACCCATCTCCCCATTAAATTAGTAAATGTATGGTGTTTATTTCACAACAATTTAAGTAAATGTAGCCATTTCTTACATGTATCAAACATGAGAGACAACTCCACAGGACAAATGCCATATACATGTAGGGGAGAGAAGTCTGAATATTTCAACCGAACACATTTAGGCAGCTAGACTGGACTTTTGACAAATTGGTCTCTCTTTGCAATGCGAGTAAGCTATAGCCAAAGTTTGGTATCAAGCCATACCTTGAAACTGGAGATAACGCATGGACAACTAATGTTAATGGGTGAATGGACAGAATGCAACATCGCATTACATGATCTTGTCTTCGACAGGTATATGAAAATGTGACTTTTAATGATTTCTTGAGTTTGGGGTCACAGTGACCTTGATCTTTGACCCACATTTTGGTATGTAATACATCATGTCCCTCTAATGTATCTACTGGCACAAAAAAGGTTATTTTTAATGATTTCAAATTTTTGGGTCACTGTAGTGACCTTGACCTTTAATCTTGACCTACATTTTGGTACACGACACATTGTCTTCCCTCAATATCTCAATCATCTTCACAAGTCCAGGTAAACCCTAAATTCTTGGAGAGTGTTTACCTTGACATTTTTGGTCTTTCGAATGAGTTCTTGAGTCAAAGCCTTCATTATACAATCTCGTACATTTCATCCACCGTGCTTGTTTTGAATAAGCATGTCGGTATCACAAGCTTGCGATTTTTGCTTTGACTTCCGATGTTGATTTCAACTTGACATCAAAGCAGTTGAGTCCGCAATGAAATTCAATCCTGTCAAATCTCATACCTAGCAGCGGATTGGCTTATCAACTGGCTTAGCGCGTTCACTGATTGGGTTGATTTAGAGGAAACCTCTTGACCGCATTTAACCTTATTTATATCCAGAACTCATATAGGTAACTAACCAAGCCAGTGTATCGATCCGAACAGATCGATCGATACACTGGCTCGCGAGAATGTGTATCAATGGACACAAAAATCATGATTTTTAACAATTTCATGATTTTGAGGGTCACAGTGACCTTGACCTTCGGCCTTGACCTACATTTTGGTATGTGACACATCGTGTCCCCCTCATGTATCTACTGACACAAAAAAAGTTATTTTGAATAATTTCCTGATTTTGGGGTCAGTGAACTTCGACCTTCGACCTTGACCTATATTTTGGTATGCGACACCTCGTTTCCCACTATTGAATCCACTCACAAAAAATTGAAATTTTTTAATGATATCCTGATTTTTCTGTGACACTGAGATTTGACCTCTGACCTCCATTTTGTATGCAACACATCGTTCCCCCCTAGGGCATCCACTCACCAAAAATTAGAACTGTAGATAGAAAACTGTCAATGATCAATCATTTCCTGGTTTTAGGCAACAGTGACCTTTGACCTCTGACCTTGACCTCAATTTTGGTACGTGACACATCGTCTCCACCTAGCATATCCACTCACAAAAAATTGCAACTGTGGATACAAAAGGTTCACAGATATAGACCGGACACGAACATTTCAGTGATTTCCTGTTTTTTAGGCCAGTGACCTTTGACCTCTGACCTCAGGGGTCGAAATTTACACCTGTCTACCTGTCTCTGACAGGTAATTTTTGAAAGAGACAGATAGAGAAATAAAGTACCTGTCTCTATTGACAGGTAGCCAATAATTTTGTTTTGGTGTTCAAAATATATCTTCAACAAAATTCATTCAAAACACCTGCTAATGAGTGCAAGTAAACAAGGTGTCATTAATTTATTAGTGTCTTGCAACATCTAAATTTGTCATTAATGTCGAGTTACATGTATGTGACAATTTCAGCGATTGCATGTTCAGGTAATTCTTAAAGGTGACAGGTAAACGTTTTGGTCACCTGTCTCATATAACAGGTAAATTATTTTGAATATTTCGACCCCTGGACCTTGACCTTCATTTTGGTACGCGACTCCCCGTAGGGTATCCACTCACCAAAAATTGGGAATTTTTAATGATATCCTGATTTTTCCGTGACACTGACCTTTGACCTCGACCTACATTTTGTGTGCAACACATCGTTCCCCCCTAGGGCATCCACTCGCCAAAAATTAGAACTGTAGATAGAAAACTGTCAATGATCAATGATTTCCTGATTTTAGGCAACAGTGACCTTTGACCTATGACCTTGACCTTCATTTTGATACGCGACACATCGTCTCCCCCACATCGTCTCCCCGTAGGGTATCCACTCACCAAAAATTGGAACTGTAAATAGAAAACTGTTCCACATATAGACCGGACACGGACAGATGGATGGACGGACAGACGGACGGAAACCACCATCACATAATACGTCTGCCTTTTTGGCGGGCGTATAAAAAATGTATACAGTGTATTAACCTCCCTATAAGGTGCCTCAATTTTAGCACTGATTCTGTCAGACATAAGGTGGGTGCTATGGCATCCCCCAAGTTGAAGAAAACCTGTTATTGCAACCCTTTCATAACGCTGAAAATCTATAAGGCGGTTAAAATTTGGTCCTTCAGTGTTTTAGTGCGGTTACACTGCAACTCACATTCAAGGCCATGTTAAAATTTTCTGAGGTGAACTGTTTTCACCACAGCTGAGCATTCGTGTTGACATTCGCTAATTGCAATCGGCATAGTGAATTGACAGGGCTGTTGTATGTCTATTCAGGCCTCAATTTAAGGTGGTAACCTGTTTTCAGGTTGCCTGGAGGTTGCCATAGGAAAAATATTGGTAACCTATTTTCAGTTCCTCATAATTTTGACTAATAATATGACATTAGGTTAATAATTATGCCCCACAGGTTACCAGTGTAGAATTCATGGTAACCTGCTGATAGGTTACCATCGGCACTCCTTAAATTCAGGCCTGCTATTGATATGGATTTAAACTGAAGGAAAAATATAGACTTACAAGAATGGCTTGGTCTCTTTTTCTGTACTTTTCCATAGGCAACTTTTTCAAACAGCACCTCATCCATTGGTTTACACTCGACTTTCAAACTTGCAGGTTTGTTCCATCTGCAGAGTACTTCTGTGCATGTGGGATTATCTGGAAGGGTATGGAGACCTTGGGCAATGTAGTCCTCTAAGGCAAACAATAGCCCTCCAACATGGCTGCACGCTTCACCGAGACTGAAACATACAAATTGTAATAGGCCCACATGTCACTAATTTTTTCCCAATTGTAATGGTAGTGTCGCTTGGTTACCACAAAGTCTGACTAACCAATTTTCGCAGTCCTTGTCACTCCTTTAGCAATATCTTTCCAATGGCTTGGAGTATCAGGTCATGAAAACTCGCTCACTTGTCAAGGTAGACAAAAATTGACTTCTTTATTCAAAAAATTTCATAGAACTGTCAATTGAGCTTAACCGAGTTAACATGGTTAAAAGTAAGAAATCCAAACATAGCATCAAAGACGAGTGTAAAACGCTTGGACCACTCTTATTATGTAGTACGTTCTTGGATCACTCTTATTATGTAGTACGTTCACTTGAAATTATTAATCAAAATATTCCTATTTGGGGGGAGTTGCTGTACTGAAATATTCCTTGATGCATGATAAATAATAATTGAAAGAGATTTGTAGTTAAGTTAATTAATAAAAATGTGTTATCATATTGGCCTGGTTGTAGGTCCTCGGTCAATCGTATTGGCCCTCGGACTGCAGCCTTCAGCCAATAAAGCAGGATCACACCTATAACAAGGCCAATATCAAAACACTTGGTTAGCAACACGATAGTGATATTACAGTATACTATCATGACTATAGTCTGTCCATTTTAATTAGTCATCTACTTTGGAGCTTGATAAAAATCAGTAGTTAACTCTGCATAAATTTTCTTTTCTGCATCATGAAGAACAAACTGAACTCTACAAAATGACCACCAGTACTCCCTGATATCGATAATATATCACGCTTACAAATAACTTTGTAATTCTCTCCATATAAAACTCCAGTACGGTTGTTTCATGTACCGGGCCTCAATTACATAGGGAGACGTCATAATATATTCGTGTTTACTAGCACAAAGGTCAACAATGCCATGTACGGTCATAGAGGTGTGTGCGATTTATCATTCGGCAATTTCACTTGGCATGGGATATAAGTGACACTGCCACGGACCGCCTGTTATTACTATATACGGCATCAATGACCTTTGTGACAGTAAGACATGAATATATTATGACGCCTCCCTATGTAATTGAGACCTGGTACATGAAACAACTGTACTGAAGTTTCATATGGAGAAAATTACAACTTTATTTCAAGCGTGACATATTATCGATATCATGGAGAAATCGTAGTCATTTTGTAGAGTTTAGTTTGTCCTACACGCTGCAAAAAAGAAAATTTATGCAGAGTTAACTACTGATTTTTGACAAGCCCCAAAGTAGACGACTAATTAAAATGGACAGACTTTAGACCTCACATTATCAAGTTCCTGTTGCTTTTCCTTTTATGTGTTTCACATCCAGTAAAAGTTGACTCGTGCCCAAATAAGTATGCACCCAAATTGGAGAGCCAAAATAAAAAAAATTTACTAATTTTTTGTTGCATTGACAATCAATGTTCGTGAAGATTTCTCACCTATTCAGTGTCATATTTGAGTCAAAGCATACCTAGTTTGACAGAATTCAGGGACTCGGAAAGTTTTCACTAATTTGAGCGAATTTCCTTGCCTTTAGAAATGTTGCCATGTTGAATAGTGTGCCCAAATTAGTGTAATCTAAAGCCGTACATCTTTGTTCTACTGTCTCCTCATTCTTGTACTTCTTATCTTTTCATTCAAATTAAAACACATGAAGACTATGGTACCAATTAAAACTTGCTACTCTAACAATAAAAAGGATATCGATTCGAATGTGTTCCACATCCAATTAAAAACATATTCAAATGAAAAGAAATTTAAGCAATTTCATACTTTGAATCTGGATCCACAAGTGTTGTCAATTTACCATATACCTCCGCCTGTAACAGGACCCTATCTATGCTTTTTCTCAGGCATGGAGACCCTGGATTATATATGCAAAATGCAATACTTCATTTGGCTGGTAAAATTGGGCATGCATGCCTTATTAGTCTTATACAGGTGCAAAAATGGCATTCAGTATGACTGTTGAAATACATACAGGTAGGACAACATCAAAAATGAAACATTATAGGCCAACTCCCTTTAAGGTATTGTGCAGGTAATACGGTCTGTAGATTATGGGTCCTAATTCAATATACATGTACTTACCCAGCAACACATCTACATTTGGCTCCGTAAATATCCCCTTCTTGAGCATCAAGACAAATGTAGGTTGCATAAAACTTTCCAGTTGATTCTGATGGGATGACTCTGGCCTTGATCAAATAAAAAGAACCCCTTGTTACAACCGCGATTTGCTGAACATGGCCCTCTCTGAATAGTTTATAAGCCTTTAATGTTTTGTAACTTCTCAGGCTTTCACCGTCAAAAGTCTTGTCAGAACTGTGTATTAAATAGTTCTTCATCTTTTCAAAACCAAATTTCGGGGGAATATCTCTTAGAGAATTTGTCCAGTTGTAAATCTTTTCATATGCTGGTAGATGTTTATATTCCTCTTTCAGGACATCGGGCAGACCTACGATTTTCCTCTCGAGGTCCAGGGCTGTGATTTTATCAGCAGCTCTTGTAATATTTAGATGACAACACAAACGGTCAATCAGGTCATCTTTTCGTCCACCTGTCGGCAACCCCTCCTCCTTAGCTTTGCTTTTCAACTGTCTGACAGACAAGGATTTTATATCCTTGTACGTTGAGATTTTTGGATCATTGAGCTTGTTCAACTCATGCCCGTCACTTTGAATCGGTTTACTAGGGTCCTCCATTTGCATCATTGTGGAATACATTCAGATTACAAGATTCAGAATACTTGCCTCAGCGAAAATAATGTCATATTTAAATAATTCCTATTTAACACCATGTTAAATATTGCTGAGGTGAACCGATTATGCCACAGCATTTACCACAGCAATTGCTGATTGCCATGGTTAATTGAGAGAGCTGACATTGGGTTGCCATCACCAGAGCAGACACAAGCTGACATTGGGTCTAAAATAGAAAACATAAAAAGTGAGACACATAGTTAATAAAAGAAAAATATACACAGTTTAAGATATGGTTAATTTAATATTGAGCAATAAAATATCAAGTTTGACAAACAGACAACAGACTTTTTGATAGCTGTGAGGAGCTTTGTCTCGGACTCTTTAATCCGTCTGGAAAATTAGTGACTCGAAAAGGTTTCAAAACTTCAACTGACCCTTCATTTGTGAAGACAGCTTACAGACACATGATTTTCTTCGTGGCTGTTAAACAGTTTGCTGAACTGAAATCGGGACAGCAAGTGGGATATGTTTGTTTTGCCACAAAGAGCCCTATATGGTTAACGTTTGTTCAGTGTCACATTTTCCCAAATTTGGACAGTCTACATCCCTCTTCTCCTATGTCTCCATGATGTTAAATGCCTTAACCCATGCAAAACAGGAACAACAAATTTTTTCCGTTAATTCACAACAGCTGATTTTATTTAATCTATACAATGGCGTTAAGTTTAGTTTTTGCTACTTGGACCCACCCAGCAGCAGTCATCACTAAAATGTTTGTTGGGAACAAAAAGAATGTTGTGTTCCTGCTACTTCAAAGAAGAAATCTTTGAAGCAGCATGGAACCAGAAACCCTCCATCCACCCTATAAAAACACAGGGGACAGCGCACAAGACGCTTACATGGTGCAATAAAGACAAGAGCATGATACTACAGTGCTGGACATCAGATTATCAAGTTCCTGTTGCTTCTCAGCAAAATGCATTGAAGCAACAGGAACCTGAACCCACCCAACCACCAGCGGGGGCAGGGGAATTTCGTTTAACTCCTGCATAATCAAACCCGATCAATATCAGGCTATCACATGCCATTGCATGCCGTATAATTGATTGACTCGTGTCTAGAAAAAAAACACTTCATATTTACAAATCATACAAAGACTACTTACTACACTCAGAAAGTTATCTCCGTCAGTGATTCATTGGGCCCATCAAACACAACAGGAATACAACAGATAAACCAGCCAGCACCTGCCTTTTTGGCAACGATGGTGTGCCTGCAGTGAACTGTTCTCGCTCAAACTCTCGCACAAATCGGCAATCTCGCACGATTGGGAATAAGGTGTATCGAAGTGGTTCCAACTGGAAAGAAAATGAATATAGAGAAAAATCTCCGTGAATTGTCTTTGAACTGTAATATACATAATTATCTACTCCTCAAAGTCTTAACCCCTACATGAGCTTGTGTGGATAATACTTTCTGATCAAGATCATTTTGTAAAATATGACAGTGTTCATTAAAATGATTAATGTTGATGTTTTTTTAACACAGTGGGGTGTGAAAATGAGATAATTATATGCCCTATCAATGTGGAGGCTGAACCAAACAAGTTTATAATAAAAAACACTTTGTTGGTCAAATGACTTTCAACCCAGCAATGCTTACTTTAACGAGAGATCCCGAAGGATCTTGGCGCCCACCATCGTCCGATAATTGTGAGCTAATGACAAGAGGATCTTTTTGTCCATTGTTACTGATTGTACAAAACTTGATACCGAAGGGATACGGTTCATACGGTAATGTTGAAACTTTGAAAGTGTATGAATCCTGATTGTCTCCCTTGGATCGAAACACTCAGTACGGTAATTCCCCTAATAATTTGATCACTGCAAGTGCAGCAAAAATGGCTTATATTATCAGTTATGATGTTTGTTTGAGGGGGCATACAACCTATTTACATGGTCAGTGTGGGGAATTATTATAAGATAAGAATTCCCCACAATGACCATGAAAATAGTTTGTATGCCCCCTCAACAAACATCATAACGATTTTATTATGCCGAAGAGCCTTTGTTTAAGTCGAAAACGTGACGACAACAACGATTAATTGCGGTTTGTTTTCGTAAGACAACTTCAACTGATTCACGTGACGTGTCGGCTTTGTGACGATGCATTGAAGGACAGGCTACATCAATTCCACCTTCCATGATGGTAACTTTAACACGTGATTGTTCGAATTAGGTGTGTGGCTGCCCTAATACGAACTATTTATGGGATGGCAATTGACCAATCGGCTATCAAACAAGCTACGCTGAGGCGTAATAACTGTTAATATTCTTGCTGGCACCATCTACAAAGTGTCACATTTTCTCATTATATGACGTTTCTTCAATTTGAATGAAGAATGGGAAGGTTACTTTTTCTGTTGTGTTTGAATAACAGATTAAATAGTGAACTTCCTGTGATTGAATTATTAGGGAAATTACCGTCGTCCAGATTTGTCGAGCTGTGACGTTTCACAAGACTGACGTCCCTACGAGTAGTGTAAGCGATCTGTCGGCAGACGGAAGGTTGGACAGTTCACTTGCAATGGCATGGACTAAAGTAAACAGATCTAAAATTTGAAGAAATACATTTTAATTCGCAAATCATTTGAAGTCCTTGATATGAAAGGTGAAGGTATGGATATTCTCTATAGTCAATATATAGAATATGCTTCACCGTTTGATCCGCCGACTCTTGTGATGCAAAGTCACAACTCGGGAATACCCTTTTAATTTGAAGGATAACTTGGATTTTCGAATCGCACCAAAAAAAGTATCCTGCACAAATAGATCCCAAGGGGAACCTGTAGCTGCAGTTTTTATTTTACCAATATTGCTCGGCACCTAAATTTAGGTGAATTGTCTAGCCAAACAGGATGAGATATTCACTTCATGGTGACAACAATTGAACATAATAAGATTAAGATGCAGAAAGAGCCTGTATTCTCCGACAAAAGTCCTGTGAACCAAAATAAAATGCTGCCAAATCCGAGGATAAAGGAGAAGGGTTATGATTACCTTGAATTCTCCAGTGGTCAGTTGTACTAGGACGCTTTTTATCAAGATTACACCGTTGATAAAGAAAAAAACAGGAGCCTCGAAATAACCAAGTACTATCGCACTGTGCCAAACACAGTACATTGTATTCTGTAATAAAAAACATAAGATCAACATTAATTACGAGCACATAAATTTAGGGATTTCTAACTGAGTGCATATTCTTATGACTTTATGAAAGTCGCAGTCATTCTTCAGATATTAATAATAAAGCTTAACCAAATACAATTAATGTCCAATCCCAAGATAAAAGAAATATTAACTGAATCCTCACATACACAGGGCTCAAAAAACATGTGAATCCCCAGATAATCTCCCACTAAACTCGATCCTTGCCCGAGGCTGATGTGGGGGGGGGGGGTGTCGTTTGACTTCTGCACTGTCAAACGCTATCAATATCAGGCTATCACATGCCCTTGCATGCAGCATCATTGATTGACTTGTGTATACAAAAAAAAACCTTCATATTTCCAAATGATACAGACAAAGACTACTTACTACACAGAACGTTATCTCAGACAGTGATTCATTTGGCCCATCAAACACAATGGGAACACAACAGCTCAAACAGCCAGCGCCTGCCTTTTTGGCAACGATGTTGTGCCCACAGTGAACCGTTCCCGCCAATTTTGCCCCCAAGAGGGACCTCTCTCTCTAATTCGTGCACAAATCGGCGATGTTGCACGATTGAGAATAAGGTGTATTGAAGTGGTTCCAACTGAAAAGAAAATGGACTAATATAGAGGATAAATTTAACCAACCCTGGTCTCCCCTATATATTAAAACTGTCTATTGTGCTAAGAAAACCCCTGTCCAGTATAGCATGATTTCATACATGATAGTCTGCAATGAATCGAGAGAGTACTGTAACCAAGATGGACAACCATAAAAGCATAGGTATTATGTAAAATATGGTAGTTTTATATCATCTGCAGCTACATGTAGTACCAAACTACTATATAAAAATATAGCAAATTAACAAAATACCACAGAAGTTGAGAAGATTTTCATACCACGTATCTTTCCCAGATGTCATTCTGGTAGTTGTCAGTGAAACTGATTACTCCATTCCCACTGATTGTGAACAGTCCCACTCCATTACTCAGCACATCCAGGTGCAGTTCACGGATTTCATTGTGAGGACGCTGAAACATAAGGAAGTTAAATTCCAAGTATTTATATAGATGCCCATTCTTACTGAAGGCAACAGGTTTATTTACAGACAATCCTTATGGTTTATAACAAGTGTTTTATATCTCTTCCTGTTCCAATCAATCGGAGTGGTTACCGTTATGACTGAGAAGTTACCGTTATGACTGAGAAGTTACCGTTATGACTGAGAAGTTACCGTTATGACTGAGAAGAAGTTTCCCCGATGGTATTATAATGTATTAAAGAATACAGTACCAATTAATACTACACAATGTATATTTTTCAAATGTGAGCATATCTTCTCTCATTTTTTTCTAACATAATTGTATTACAGGCCTTAATTTAAGGAGTGCTGATGGTAACCTCTCAACAGGTTACATGTACCATGAAATCCACACTGGTAACTTGTGGGAACCTATTGCATAATTAGGTCATTGTCACTTGATTGGTTGTTCAGCATGACCTTGATTTTTTAAATACACATGCTAGATGCTGTAATTATTTATTATTAATTATTAAATTGTGAAGCAATTGTATGCGAATATGAAGAAAATGAGTGAGTTGTACCTGTAAAAATGTAAATCCCTCATCTCTTTTAATTATTTGCCCTCGATATAGATGAGGGCTGGTCATGCTAAACAAGTAATTAAGTGACAATGGCCTTATTAACCTAATGGCAAATTATTAGTCAAAATTATGGGGACCTGAAAATAGGTTACCACTATTTTTCATATGGCAACCTCCAGGCAACCTGAAAACAGGTTACCACCTTAAATTGAGGCTTGTATTGAAAAAAAAACAAAACATTAATGACAATGTTTCAGAAATCAAAATTATGAGGTAATATCCAACTAGGATCCCCAGCAGCATATCCAACTCGGTCGGACCCAGCAGCATCCATCTGGCACTAAACATGTGTTCAGAACAAAACAAAAATGTGTCCCCCTCTCTCCAACAAACATGGAAGTGCTCCTCCGCCCCCCCCCCCCCCCCCCTCACACACACTTCCTGTGCCTGTAGCATAAATAATGTCTACCATTAGTATTATTCCAGCATGATGGAAAATTAAGCGAGAGTCGAGCGATTTAGTGTGACCGGTCATAATTTATCGGAGGGCAGGGGCACTGTGCATTGAAAAAATATAGCTGGAAAAAGTGCCAACCCACCCTCAAGTCCTCAAGTGATCTTTGGATAAGTTATCCCCCCCCCCTTTCTCGGAGTGCTAAATGAACTTCTGACCTCCCGCCCCCTCCCCCCACACTGAGACCTTAAAAAACAACCCCTTGCAATTGAGGAGCAACTTCACAGTTAACAAGGTAAAGTCAGTACAGTTAATTATTATACCTCTTGAATATTCATGAGGGTTTTCTTGTATTTCATTGGTCAAACTTTTCCCAGCCCCGAGTCAATATTTTTCAATCACTGACCCAGCTGTTTATGTGTCAGACGGAGCGCATGAGGTCCGGAGTCAATATTGTGATCATGTGATCACTGTTTACAAGTATTGTCTGCCTGCAACATCATGGCTGACGGTGGTGCCTTCGTACATTTGTTCGATGAAAATCTACAAGAACCGTTACAAAATAGGGACAGTAAGAATGCAAAAAAAAATGTTATAAAGGCTCTATATCAATATTACGAGTCTACTATCAAGCAAAAGATATTCTTTCGTCAATAACGAAAGAACAACTTGGCAAACTCCTCTTCAAATTCTTTGCTGAGTTGAGAACGAAGGATGGATATAAATACTCCTGTTTGTCAATGGTAAGCATACATTTCAGTCTCCTGAATATTCAAGAGGTATGTAATTTCTATCTGCACTGTCCGAGTAATCCATTTCATTCTCATCTTAAAACTGGAGTATTTAACTTTAGGCCGTCAATGTCACCCAATCAAATAAGTTCACCATGACCCAAATAGGATTGATGAATGAAGTGTGTAAAGCCAGTGGTAAATTCTGAAACACTTCTTTGCTCCCACGAAACCCAGAAACTACCTTCGGTTCCCCAACATCCTAACCAATGAACGACGATGAAGAGGATCTTTTACAAGAAGGTTCAAGCTGTCAATTGAACCAAAATACAATATATAAACCCCAGGATTTAGTTTACCTTACTATAAGTAACAGGACTCTGTTCAACTATCAGTCGCAGTTGAAATATGGGCCCTATATAATGGGCAACGTTTACAACAAATTATCGTTATCATCATTATTTCTATTTATACTGTTTTAATAACCTATACTCGGTGTTTCTTTCATAAATCCTTTACAGGTAGTTTTCTCATAGTCTATAAACTACAAATAGCGGATAATCGTACACCGCAAAATAGCTTAGTAAGAAACGATCTTCACAGGCCTATCTGACTTTATCTCAGCCAGTAAACACAAGTAAATTTTCTTACGCAGCATACTTACAAAATTTTTCAGCTACCGGTGTCTTATCTTATGTTTTCTGCATGCAGCCCATGCAATTTGTGTCTTTAGCCCGAAGTTTATCAAAATATTGACGAGCCACTCGGACAGCTTTCACATTGTTAAACTCACCAGTGATCACCATACTCGCCGCTAATAACACTTTACATTGAAATTGTCAATCGCTCTTAATAAATGGAAACGGACTCTCCTACTTAAATCAACATGGAGCTTCCAACCCTTACACAAAAAAAATGAAAAAAAGTAATGACAATACCCACAATAAATGCCTTAGGCACCAAAAAAAAAAATGTGTGCCCCTCCCCCCCCCCCCATTAAGTTGGCAAAAAAAGTAAGCACACCCCCTGATTGGACCAGTAAACAAAGTAAGCACCCCTCTATCGAACCACAAGAAAAAACTTCCCCACTCATGAATTGCACCCCCCTCCCCCCTCCCACCCCGATAAATTTTGAGCGGTCCCAAAGCAAGTATGCATACCTATCAACTATCATGCATTTGGCGTGAGACTCGCGCATTTGGCATTTGTCTCACGCTATCGCAAAACTATAGCAAAATTTCATGCATCTGACCATTTGAGATAGTTTCTAAATAACCAAAAATCATTCAAAATTGCTGCAGTTTGCAGAAAAAGGAGTCGGTAATTTCAAAATTTTCCTAGACTTGGTTATAAAGTGTCCATTTATAGCCTCCATGAAGTGTGAAAGGGTAAAAGTAGACTATATGAAACAAAAAACTAAAAAATTGTATGAAATGACGCCTGGAAATTCACATTTGTAGGGGGATATGTATGTACTCATTTGGGTGGATATACTGAAATATCATGCCTTGACAAAATTATAACTGGAGAGGTCTGGGGAAAAAATTTGAAGTGAATCCCCAACTAAAGCTCAATCAAATATAATTAATGTCCCATCTTTGGTAAGTAAGAAATATTAGCTGAATACTCTGCAGGACTGAAAACGTGTGAAAGCCCATCTCCTGGGGGCATGTGGATGGTTCTTTCACAATCAATCATCTTTATTGACGTAGGCATAACTGCCTCTCGTCATACAGTCATATACAGTTTGGCGGATCAGTATGCATATAATATATCTTTGTCGTGAGGACAAACAAATACAATACTATGCCGTATCTCTTAACAAATTAGCTTCGCGTACAAATTTTCCTAATTTCCGGAGTTCTACTCGATAATAAAATAACAGCTTTATCAGTTTATATACACTTGGTTTTTTCCAGAAATACTTATTTACATATTTTTCTCTCAATTCTTCATAAAAAGGTTGTTCATCCCCCACTAAGCCCGACCCTTGCCCAAGGTTGAGCCTCAGGTTGAGGTGGGGGGGGGGGGGAGATTTCGTTTGACTCCTGCATTATCAAACCTTTATAATATGAATATGAACGATCATGCCCTTGCATGCCGCATCATTGATTGACTCGTGTCTAGAAAACTGAACAGCCTTCCCCAAACGGTAGCCAGACCACCATTCCATCCACTTCTCCAGACTAGTGTGGAATGAGTGAATGAGTGGATGGAATGGTAGGCCTGGTACCTCCCCAAACCACGGCACAAGTTACTGTTCCGTTCACCACTGACCTACTACCACTGACCATGCCACAGTTGATGGCAACTTAAATAAAACACTTCATATTTCCAAGTCAAAGACTACTCACTACGCTCAGGACGTTATCTCAGTCGGTGATTTGCGGGGAACGCAACAGCTCAAACAGCCAGCGCCTGCATTTTCGGCAACGATGGCGTGCCTGTATGTGCAGTGAACTTTTCCCGCCATTTTTACCCCCCAGAGTGACCTTTCCCTCAAACTCGCGAGATCGTGAATAAGGTGTATTTGGATGAAATATAACCTAATAAAGGTGCTTAGGGACCAGTCCACGGAAGGTGGTGCACACGAATCGGCAGAACATAAGGTAACCCCCCCCCCCACCACACATACTGGCGACACTGATGTTGTTGTGGTTGTTGTTCACATTATTAAATGCAGTTTTCACAAAATCAGGACTATCATTATTTCCCATTATGAAACATTGACGATCGAAAACGGTCATAACTCTGTTTTATACTTACAACACAGCCTGGTCAACGTTGCATGTGTCACAAATGTCATGCTGTCTCCATTTCGATTTCCCGCTGATTGCCGCGTGATTACCCGCCTGATTACCCCCCAAGCCGGAAAGGTAGCGAAATCGCGCAGAAGTCTCGTGAAATCTCGTTCTATTGGGAATATCGTATATTCTGACAAATAGTCGGAAAATCAACTCGTCGGAAAATACTATGTTTAGCAAATATCTGAATTGCTTCATGGAAATCCAAGCATTTGAAATGGTCATGATGGTCGATAGCTTTTTCAATGGTGTAAATACGGATGTCGTCTGCTTCATTTGGTCGAGAGAAATGTGTGAAACTACAAATTGTATGGCTCTTCGCCATGGGACTGAACATCAAAGAGTTAGTGGAATGATTATTCCAACAGCCTATTTAACATTTAACTAGCCCCGTTTCAGTGCCTAAGGCTCTACATGTAGTTTAAATATATATATGTGTACAATTACACTAATGCACTACAGATCTTTACTGAGAGAAATATGTGAGACTACAAATTGTATGGCTCTTCACCATGGAACTGAACATCAAAGAGTAAGTGGAATTATTCCAACAGCCTATTTTACATTTAAATAGCCCCGTTTCAGTGCCTAAGGCTCTAGTTTTTTCTTCAGAAAATGAGAATAATATGTAATATTATATGTTGAACACCTATTGACCTGCCTTGTATTGATCATGTGTGTCGCACGTTGTCGGACTGTACAGGATGCCCCGACAGGGCGAGAGTTCAAACTCGGGGATGACGTACATCCAACAGGGTTTAAAACCTTACCCGGAACATCACAGTGGGCGCATCAAAGTACGGTACATCACACGTCGTCCGATCAAAGAGCGGGGGAGGCGACAACTCCTGCCGAGCACATGGCAGTACGGCACATGAGAAGCCGCTACCGGTACGGAACATGACAAGCCATTTTGTGACTGGCATCTGGGATGCCGCTCTATGGGATATGGGATAAGCCGAACTTCGTTACCTCATATCCATTCATACCGAAAATAAAACATTCATTCTCGTGGAATAAATATGCTGATATGGCACAGTGGAGGATGGCATATATTATTTTGTCTGTGAATCGCACCTCATGACATTCAGTGCGGAATATGAAATCAAGTAAACTAAATAGGCCTTATATATATTCATTTACTGCTGAACCATAAATATTCTACTGGGAATAAAGTATTCATTCACTCATTTCGTTGAACATTTATGTGAAATTGTAGTACAAAATATGAAAAAAATATCTTAGCGAATATATTACAAAAACCAAACGTTTCTGAGTTCAAACTACAAATATGTCCTATCTGCCTATCTACTGTTCCTTCAGTGTCCAGACAGGGTTTTCTTCGTTATATCTCGTAGCACGATGGCACCCGAGCTTCTCACATCGAAAATGTAACTTATCGTGGATTTGGTCACATGTATTCAGCCTTCTCTCCATTATTTATTATTTGTTTTATTTGTAACTTGACTGATGTTATATATATGTTGTACAGGGGAGACGTAGTAATAAGTCATCTTAATGCGCTCCCCATCTCATCTCATGGTGAAATAAATACTATTTAAACCAAAATCTGAAATGAATTAAACTATGAATATAGTTTCATTTACAATGTATACATTATCTATGGCAAATAACGGATTCATTCACTAATTTTCATTAAAAATGACTAGTTAATAATACAAAAGCGCCGATTAACGATTAAAATGAATTTTTAATCAATTGGAAGCATTGCAAATTTATTCAAATTATTTTCCATTAACAAGCAATAAACTTTCTTTGGTATATTAATTTATAATTCCTTCCTTACGATATAGGCATATATGTATAAAGCTACCTGCGGGTGTCCATTCTTCGCCGTATCAAAATGTGAGAACAATTCAATTCAATTCAAGTTTATTACACCCCAGACCACCCATCGGTGGTATATGGGGGAAATGTAAATTACAAACAATAAATAAAGATGACAGAAACAGCGTACATTTTTTTATAAAATTATACCAAACCTTAATCAGGTCAAAAATAGATTACGGGTCCATCGCCTACCAATCAGCATGTAAGACACAACTAAAAAGAATAGACAGCATCCAATATTCTGCTCTAAAAATAGCTACTGGAGCCTTCAAGGGAACCGCCTTATGTAGTCTTCAAATAGGAACCAATGAGAAACCTCTTCGTTTAAGACGAGAGGAACTGTCCCTGAAATATGCAGGAAAAACTAGAGCTAAGGGCGATAATCACCCATGCCACAAAATGTTTGAAGATAAAAGTGAATATGAATATTTAAAGAAAAACTGCGAAAAAGACTCCGCCCCCCTCGGCTATACCGTAAATAGCCTATTCCAAGAACACGAAATACCAATCGCACACATCTACGACACAGACAAAATCACTAGGCCACCCTGGGAATTAGAGTCGCCCCACGTGCACACAAGTATACACGACTACCTCACAAAGAAGGACAACCCAGACTTTATTAGAGCCACCACCCTTGAATATATCAACCAAAACTGGAAAAATTACTTAAAAATCTATACAGACGGATCGAAAAACTCAAGTAATAACACAGGATCAGCTTTTGTTATACCTGAGCTCAACATACAAAATGGTTTCAAACTTCCAGACAATATGTCTGTATACACTAGTGAACTGATTGCTATAATTAAGGCTCTCGAATGGATCATCGAGCACAAACCAATCCGTGCTGTGATACTCAGCGATTCCCTTAGTGGACTCACATCCATTGAAAATTCTATATCTGACAGTAGACCTGATCTCATACACAAAATAGAATATATCTGTACACTAATACACAACGAGGGTATAGACGCCATTTTAGCTTGGGTGTCAACATCAGAGGTAACGAAGCAGCCGACCAAACTGCCAAAGACAGTCTTGCAAAAACCACACACGATGTGCCAATAGGATTAGGATATAAGGAACTCAACACTAGCATTAGACGCAAAATAGATAGCAAGTGGCAAAAGGAATGGAACGAAGAAGAACGTGGACGATGGTTACATAAGATTCTTGATGGAGAGAAAAGACAAATCCAAGGATTCCAGTTAGACAATAAGCGTGATGACCGCATCATCACAAGATTAAGACTAGGCAAAACCGGACTCAAATCACATCTGTCTATGCTTCTGAAAAACACCTGACCACTCTGTACCGCATGCAACAATGTAGAAGAAACAATAGAACATGTCCTACTTGAATGCCCTAAACACTACCCACAACGCGAGACACTTAGAAACGAATTAAAATCATTCAACACTCCCTTAATATTAGTTTAAACAGTATTTTATTTCCATAGTGTAAACATGATGGAAATGGGGATTGGAGAACAGGCAAAGCCTATATAGACCCCTCTCCCCACATACAGAAGATTTATTTATAAATGACACAGTGGTTAGGTCAAGTGTGCAGTAATAAGTACTGATTTGGTGATAATCGGTAATGAATGCTACAGTATATACAACAGAATAGACAGGTAGAGCGTGCATATGTACAAGAAAAAAGACAAAAACATTTCATACGCCATGCTATGCACAAGTGTGATAATCCATGAGAATGTAATACATTAGTAAGACATATATCTAGAAGCGACCAGTTTGTCTGATGTAGTCGTGGACAAATGAAATAAGTATAATTAATGAATAACCATTAATTAACATTATTTCACTTTGAGTCTTATCAAATTGCTGTTGCCTTTGAGCCCTTAACATAAATTTGTTATGGTATTCAGATGTGTGGTCCAAGGGAGACAATCGTCCTGGGATAGGTGAATTGTCCCCCCTTTGACCATTGTTTTATTGTAGGATGGATCCATCCACTCGGAATGCGGGGTGAGGACACGTGACCTCGTCTGCCACGAGGTTATGGTAAGTGCTTCAGGCGAAGCAAGTTCATATTGCACGGCACTGTTCTGTCTCCGCTTTCAATCGCAGAGTAGCCGATTTTCGACATGCCGCGGGCTAAGCCGCCTAGCAGAAGGAGACAGCAGCCGAATCGTTATTCCGATTTTGTTACTGCGGGTAAGGCAGGGAGAAGCAAGCCTTCGAGTCCGAGGGTCGATCAGCCCAGTGCCAGTGCCAGTGCTAGACCGGTCCCCGTTCCAGCAATCCATGCTCGACATGTTGCAGACGCGGATCCCAACACTGAGAACCCCAGGCGAGGCCAGGAGGCGAGTGTTTCGACGTTGACAACAGGTTGTATGAATAATGAGATTATTAGTGATAGTTTTCGGGAGGGAAATTTCATCTCAACAGGTTCTCAGCATGGTACCTTGAACTTCGACGCACCCCCCTTGAGTACCGCGAATTCTTTCACGCAATTTGAAAATAATGGGGAATTTATACGCGGCAGGAATGTTTCAGATTTCATATCTTATTCACGCTCTGGGCATGGTGGGGTAGAAAATCCCCGGGCTTTTGGCGCGAATTCCCACCCTGACCTGAATGTAATCACGGGTACGGGTCATGACGCCGGGCTCCTCCCTGTCCCAGTTCTCGTCCAATCAAATTGCTCCTTCGTGTCCGCCTCTCCCCTCGCTAGAGGTACTGAGTTCAACCCAGCCAGTTGTAAGTTCCATGCAAACAAATGTATTCCCAGCGCACATCAACAACATTGCACCCTTTCCCATGCCATCTCGCGCTTCCAATGTTGTTTCCGTTACCCCTGTGGAGATGGGGGCCTGGGGCTTAGCGCCTGCATTAGCAATGCAACCGAACCCCCTCATTCAGGTGAACAAGAAGGGGAATTTTCGTTCCTCCAGTAATCATACCCAAACCACTCAGTAATGATAGTACAGCAAAGTGTGACCCAAAAGGCCCACATATGGGTTCCGATTCTCAGGGGTTGTTTGGATTGGCCCCTACCCCCATCAATTTAGATCGTTTGTTGTTTTGGTTAATGAACTATGATAATAAGGAAGACAAGGCAATCCTGGAGTCTGGTTTTAGAAATGGTTTTCCTTTACATTATACTGGCCCTCGTATGCCCACAGATGCTCCTAATTTGCAATCTGTTAAGCTCGCGGAACACATAGTAGCTGAAAAAATAGAAACTGAAGTAAGCTTAGGCAGAGTAGCTGGGCCATTTCGACAACGCCCCATTCCCACATTGAGGGTATCCCCTCTTGGACTTGTACCAAAGAAAAAGCCAGGCGAGTACAGACTCATTCATCACCTGTCATACCCCAAGGGGTCGGGGACATCTGTTAATGACTTCATACCCCCCTCCCTCTGCTCGGTTTGTTATTCTCGAGTGGATGATGCGGTCCGAATTTTACAAAAATTGGGTAAGGGTGCCCTGATGGCTAAATTAGATATCAAATCTGCTTTCCGGTTGATTCCAGTTCACCCGCAGGATTTTGATCAATTGGGTTTCAAGTTCCGGGGCCTGTATTATTTTGATCGTGCCCTCCCTTTTGGATGTTCGATATCATGTGCGACATTCGAGCGCTTTAGTTCATTCCTGGAGTGGTGTGTTAGGAAGCGAACAGGTCTAGACTCATTTATTCATTATGTGGATGACTACTTTGCAGCCGGAAAAGCTGGTTCACAAGAATGTGGCTGGTTAATCCGAACCTTTATTGACATGTGCGCCGACATAGGAGTCCCCTTAGCTGAGGACAAAAACATAGGCCCCTGCACACGCCTACCTTATTTAGGACTAGAATTTGACTCCTGTGCTATGGTAATCCGAATACCAGCAGATAAGCTATCAGACTTGAGGGAACGTCTAAAATATGTAAACGCAAAACGTCGAGTCACACTGTATGAATTGCAATCACTGATTGGTTCATTGAATTTCGCATGTCGGGCGATTGTCCCAGGACGGGCTTTTTGCAGGCGACTTACCGATGCCACCATCGGAATAACCAAGCCACATCACCAACTACGGGTTACCAGGGAGATGAGGTCAGATTTGACAATGTGGCTTGATTTTCTCAGTCAGTATAATGGTGTAAGCATTTTCCTGGACCAGTTTTGGTTGTCTAGCACGCACATTCAACTGTTCACAGATGCTGCAGGTAGTTACGGGCTGGGGGCCTATTTTGATGGTCGCTGGGCATTTGGACAATGGCCAGAAAGTTGGCATAACTCTGGCATTACTAAGGATATAACCTTCCTTGAACTGTTTCCCATTGTTGTAGCTGTTAATATTTGGGGGGATCTACTGAGCCAGAAGAAGATACTATTTCGCTGTGACAACCAGGCAGTTGTGGAGATAATCAATAGGCAGACTTGCAAGTCCCCTAGAGTTATGAACCTTGTTCGCGCTCTGGTCCTGGCCTGTTTAAAACATAACATACTTTTCAAATCTCAGCACATTGCTGGCGTGCATAATGAAATTTGTGATTCTATTTCACGTTTTCAGTGGGACCGATTTCGTCGACTCGCCCCTCAGGTTGCGGAAGTGCCCACCCTAGTACCAACTTGGATGTGGGAAATCTAGAGGAAGAAGCCGATAGACTGTTGCATTTTTCAATGTCTCAGCGTACCTGGGCAGCATACAACTCAGGAGTTGCTTCCCTTGCTCGTTTCCGTGAATTGGCTTGCGTTAAACCGATATGGCCTGTTCCTATATCTCAAATTACTAGTTACATTGCACACCTTTCGCTACATGGGTATTCTCCTGCCACCGTTGGCACCTACCTGGCTGGAATATCTTGCCAGCACAATTTGCTTGATCTGCCTGACCCTATACAAAATTTCACTGTGAAGAAAATGTTGACTGGCTTTAGGCGCCTTAATACCCACCCTGACAGTAGACTTCCAATTACCTTTCCATTGCTGTCCAACATTTTGGGAGCCCTCCCCTTCATATGCAAGTCCGAGTATGAATGCTGTGCTGTTTCCTCAAAAACAGTTTTTGTTTCGCTTCAGATCGTGTAGTTGACACGTTATTGTGTTGTGTAACTCTTTTGTGTTTGGAGGTAATAATCAGTCTGCTCCAGTAAAATGTGATGGAAAGGGCCGCTCGATACTCGTCTCTCCCCTTTCAACACTTTCGCTCCATTACAATACCCTCAGCCAACCACGGTGTAAGTAGAAACGTTTTTGTTTGTCGGACACGATTTATTATGAGCCTGCTGATCAGGACATTCAGCTTATCTGTGTTTTCAAGTGAACTTTGTGACAGTGACGACCAGTTTCACGTATCGTTGATATGTAACATGTGCGTTTTCGCGGGAAAGTTGTTCCCTTCATTCAGAGACCTGGTTCAGTGCTTATGCAGATTTGTTCTATCTGGACTGTTTATTAATGCAGTTATTGAAGCGCGTATTGTAGTGTGAACGTATTTTTAGTTCTATTTCGACATAGTTTCATATCGCACTACATTTTCACAATCTGCTCATTCTGCTCATTGTTGTGAACCTTGTTGAATTATCTCTGCCAGTGTAATATTGCGTAGGAAAATGAGCATATTCTAGTCTCCTGCAATGTTCTGTTAATGGATTTTTAGAAAAGTAGTCCGTCATTCGTGGCAGGGTTTGTTATGCAAACATAAGTTACATTTCTCTTCTCGTCTCCATTCAGTTTCCAAGCCGCTTATACATGCCTTGTGCACATACAGTAAATTTTACCATCATAATGTGAAACAATATCGGTTTTAGTAATGTGCGAAGCATATTCTGAATTTTGTTGCGATAATTGTGTGACAGTATTTTATTTTCTTGTCATTGCAGTGTTTTACCTCGCTCGCTCTCTCTTAGCCATACTGTAGACCATCTTGATCTTCCACGATTAAATTCTACATGTACAAACAAGACGTCCAGGCGTTTGTTCAGCAGAGGTTATCTAAACTGTTAACATCTTCATCAGCATATGAGATAAGACAGTACAGTAAAACAACCCAACATCAGCTGAGAAGGTATTTGTCCCGGACACTGGAGACCGCATGTAATAACAAGGCACAGGACACTCGTCAATAGTCACTGGACCCTGACATTTGGTCGCCGCCTATATTACACTGCCACTATTAAACTGTAACTTGGTTTCACCTTGCATCCCAATTGCAAGTACATCAGTATGTCCCACTTAGAAGAAACTTTACAAGGCTTAGGCTCTCAGGTTGACGACAGCTTGAATATGACAGATCCCAACACTGCTTTGGGTCGAGCCAAACGTGTGAGAACCTTAACAGATAAGGGGAGAAAACTCTTCACTACTACTCGAAATGATTTCCTTGCTAAACTTCAGAAGTCATGGAAATCTGTTGAAAATCTACTACCGGATGTCATAGATGGAAACGTGGATGTATTACAGTTACGACAACAGGAAAAACAACTTACCAAATCCTTTGATGTCTACAAGATTACAAGCGTCTAGTCCGTCATTCATAATCCAGCCGTCGTCCATTAGAGAATATCCGCGTCCATAATCCAAAGACCTATTCCATTTCCATATAACAGTATTAGCACCAAATTCAAAAAGACAAAAGTATACATAAACATAGGCTTGTTTCCTGCAAGAGAGAAGCGGTCAACAATTTTCAATGATGCCGGCAAGACATCATGATGTTCCAAAATATCAAATCCGTATCGCTGATCAGTATTCGTAATCCACTCAGCTGACTTTATGGTTTATTTGATCCAGACTAACACCAAGGAGTCCCAAATGGAATTATTGATGCATGAGGCTGTAAGGAAAGCCAATGATGACATCATCGACCAGGCTTTAAGCCTCTTGGATAACCAAATGCAATGTGTTCTGGGGAGCATTTCCCATCATTCTAGATCATCCCAACGTTCAAAATCTATCGGATCACAGAACTTCTTCGATCTTAGCTCAGAAGCGCGCTAGGGCAGAGGCAGCCCGCACAAGGGTCCAATTTGCAGCCAAGGAATCAGACATCAAAAAACAACATGCTGAACTGAACGAAAAGACTGCCAAAGTTCAACGGGAAAGGGCAGAATTAGAAGCGGACTTGGAATTACTGAAACAACAGCGAGAAGCAGCTGCTGCTCAGGCTGAAGTTGAGGCACTGGAAAACTTTGATAACCAGAGTAGACAATCACCAAGTGTAAACCCAGGAGATTACATCCCTGAACAAACAGCGATGGAAAAGACTGAAGAATACGTGTCGGGCCTTCAAGATCCAACTATCCTTGCTCATCAAGATTTCACCGATCCCCGTCCAACCCATAACAATGTTTTTCCGTCTGGAGAACAATGCTTTGGTGCAAATAATCCTCCTCAAGTAAACCAAATTCCACATCATCCAGCAATGTTCACGGTGCCACCGCCACCACCCTTTATGCCCTCCCCTGAAGTTATGGTCACATCCGAGATCACCCGTTTCCTCTTGAAGAAGGAACTACTTCTGTCTCGCCTCACGAATTACGACGACAAACCCGAAACCTACTGTGCATGGAAATCTGGTTTCCTCAACATAGTACAAGAGCTTCAGATTTCACCCATGGAGGAAATGGATTTATTGGTGAAATGGTTAGGACCTGAATCGTCGAAGCATGCCATAAGCATCCGAACATCAAATGCGAGAAACCCGGCCAGTGGGCGGGCGCGCATCTGGGAGCGATTGGACGAGAGATTTGGAAGCCCCGAAATGGTAGAAGCAGCATTAAAGAAAAGGCGTTTGGACTTTCCTAAACTATCGTACAAAGATTATAAAAAGCTCTACGATCTTGCCGACATACTTTCCGAAATCGAGTCTGCCAAGGAAGATGAAAACTACCGACCTCTTCTAGCTTACTTTGATTCATCAACAGGCATCATCCCTATTGTCAGAAAACTACCCTGTGGCATACAGGAGAAATGGACAACAGCCGCCTTGAAATACAAGAAGGCTCATGGGGTTACGTTACCTCCATTCACCTTTTTCGCAGACTTCATCCGAGATGTTAGCACAGCTAAAAATGACCCTAGCTTCGCATATGGAGAACCACCCTCATCAGCTGTCACTAAAAAGGACAACAAGGGAAATCAGAAAACTGCTGTTTTCACAACAACGCAAAGATGAATGTTTAAGTCCAAGTCAACGGTGCTCCCTACACAATACCAACCATTCTCTCAACGACTGCAGAGGCTTTCGAGCCAAGCCGATTCGCGATCGCAAAGAATTTGTGAAGACAAATGGCATCTGCTTTAAATGCTGCGCTTCGACTGACCACATGTTCCGCGCATGTAAGGAAACTGTCGAGTGTGGAGAGTGCCACAGTCAAAAACATGCAACCGCACTCCATACCCAGTCTACAGATATGAGAAAATCTGACTCTTGTGTATCTTCGCCAAAGCATGGCGGGGAGAAATCTACCGAAACAATGGAAACATCTTCTGTCACAAGTAACTGTACACAAATTTGTGGGGAAAAGTTCAGTGGAAAATCCTGTGCTAAGACTGTTCTCGTGAATGTGTACCCCGACAGACACCCCGAACTTCCTCACAAAATGTATGCTTTGTTAGACGACCAAAGCAATCTGTCACTAGCAAAGTCTGGATTTTTCGAATTGATGAATATCAACAGTAAGGAGATTCCATACACCCTTTCATCTTGTGCGGGAAGTATAAAGACCACTGGTAGGAGAGCCACTGGTTACGTGATAGAGTCGATTGACCACAATGACCGTCTGAAACTTCCTTCACTCATAGAATGCAACCAGATTCCAAACATCAGAAGTGAAATCCCTACTCCCCAAGTTGCGGAGCACTTTGAGCATCTCAAAGACATCGCCAGACACATTCCACAGCTGGACGATAAAGCCGAGATACTACTTCTAATTGGCAGAGATCTGTTGGAGGCACAACACGTTCAGAGCCAACGAGTCGGTGCTCCTAGTACGCCATACGCACAGAAATTACGCCTAGGATGGGTAATCGTAGGGGAAGCTTGCTTGGGAAGGATACATAGATCTGACACTGTCAATGTGAATAAGACTTACCTTTTGTAGTCCAGGAGCCAGGGCCGGCTCAAAATGGTTTCGTGCAACACCCACTACACAGTTGGTTTGTCACTTCAGGCTGCTTGGGTGATGTTTCTGGAACATTTCTGGCCCTGATGTACAGTTGATTTTTGGCAGCAACAATAAATGGCAGCCTATTTTCTATCAGTGGGAGTGGCGTATGGCGCACAAATCTGTAAAATCTGCAGAATTGTTTTTCTCAGCTTCTACAGCCACTATTCCTCGCCAGTTATTATTGACACGAGACAGGTCTTTGCATTGCTGCTTAGCAAGTTCAATTTTATCTATATATAATGCTGTCATGAAATAAGACACAAAATTGAATGAATGTTGTTTTTCTTTTCTGTTCAGAATGTAATTGTCCAATAATGTCTTTAAATGGACCATCTGGTTGCCGATGCAGTTAGAGCAGTTAGTGTCATCTATCTACTATTAAAAAAGCAAATAGAGTTGACATTCCTCGAGTTAAACCAAAAATGAGGGCATTTACCTTCCCCTACCCCCAAGTCACAAAAGTCCAGTAATCTCACGAAAACTATCTCTCAAGGTCATCTGTCTACATATAATAATTAGTCATACACTCAATAATGATACAGTGGTGATAATGTCTCGACAATGTCTGTCTGGATCTGTCAACACTAAACAGTCGTTTCTAAGGAGTTTAATCAGTCTGCCTATAAACTATCCAGTTCGAATGGAGCTAAACCACCAAGATGTCATTAGTCATCATCACCATCGCCATCATCATCGTCTTCCGTGTGGCTTGATTGAACTTTGTTTGGTTTTCTGCATGTCTCGCCTCCCATGCAATTGCGAGCTTCTGTGCTTGGCATCTCGTTGCTGTTGCACGTACATATGTGGCTGCGTTGGCATGCAGATGCCTTACCCCTACATGCTGTCAGCCCAACCAATCCAACTGGAGCAGGGTCTTTAGACATTAGGGTGGGTTGAAGAGTTCCATCCTTGGTGGCCCATCCATTACCATCTGGCTCTGGAAACCCAATGTTTGGCGAGCAGTGACGCCTTCCACGTATAGAACTGGTAACTAGCTCGAAGGATGTGCCGCCGGGTGTTGTCAGAAGTTGATGGGATGCATTCACTCTTCTGCATTTTCTGGCAGAACATCCAATATCTGACTTCGTCTGCTGTGTCACCAGACCTCCGAGCATACAAACCGCTCGCTTCCAAGGATGGTGTCATCTGTCGGTGGGATGATATCTCCCAGTTGAGAAACTCGCTTTTGTAGGTCTTCATCTTTCTGGAGTTTCCTCAAGGCAGTTTTCTTCCATCCTTGCATGCTCTTACAGAATGTGATTGACGACTGCCTTAGTGGCATCTGGAAGAAAACTGCCTTGAGGAAACTCCAGAAAGATGGAGACCTACAAAAGCAAGTGTCCCAGCTAGGAGATATCATCCCTCCGACAGAGGACACCATCCTACATGCGAGCGGTTTGTATGCTCCCTCTACACAACAGCTCGGGGAGCTGGTGACACAGCAGACGAAGTCAGATATTGGATGTTCTGCCAGAAAGGCAAAAGAGCGAATGCCTACCACCAACTTCTGACAGCACCCGGCTGCACATCCATCAAGTTAACTACCAGTCCTTTATCTGGAAGGCGTCACTGCTCGCCAGCCAAGGGTTATCAGAGCCAGATGGTAAAGGATGGGCCACCAATGATGGAACTCTCCAACCCACCCTAATGTCTAAAGACCCTGCTCCAGTTGGATTGGTTGAGCTGACAGCATGTAGGGGTAAGGCATCTGCATACCAACGCAGCCACATATGTGCCTGCAAAAGCACCGAGATGCCATGCACAGAAGCCTGCAATTGCATGGGAGGCGAGTCATGCAGAAACACAAACAAAGTTCAGTCAAGCGACACGGAATACGATGATGGCAGACTGATTAAACTTCTTAGAAACGAATGTTTATTGTTAATAGATCTACACAGACACTGTAAGAACATTGTCATCACTGTATTAATATTGAGTGTATGCCTGTAATTATTATATGTATAGAGATGACCTTGAGAGGTGGTTTTCGTGAGATTACTGGACTTTTTGTGACTTGGGGGTAGGAGAAGGTAAATGCCCTTATTTTTGGTTTAACTCGAGGAATGTCAACCCTGTTTGTGTTTTTGAATAGTAGATGGATGACATTAACTGCCCTAACTGCATTGGCAACCTGGTGGCCCATTCAAAGACATTATTGCACAATTACATTCGAAACAGAGAACAAAAACAACATTCCATGCAATTTTGTGTTCTATTTCATGACATAGCATTCTGTGCAGATAACATTGAACTTGCTAAGCAGCAATGCAAAGACCTGTCTCCTGTCAATAATAACTGACGAGAAACCGTGGCTGTAGGAGCTGAGAAAAACAATTCTGCAGATTTTACACATTTGTGCTTCATACGCCACCCCCTTGATAGAAAATAGGCCGCCATTTATTGTTGCTGCCAAAAATCAACTGTACATCAGGGTTAGGAATGTTCCAGAGACATCCCCCAAGCAGCCTGAAGTGACAAACCAACTGTGTAGTGGGTGTTGCACCAAACCATTTTCTAGGCCTCTTCTGAAAATTGGCTCCAGGACTATTGAACAACATACGTCCTTCTTTGTTTCAGCCATGCCCCAGCAGGTTGAATGTGAGGAATTGTGACTTACCTTCGGATACCCCAGAAAATGTCAGCAATGGATTGGGTGACGCAGTCTTCGAGAAGTCTCCCAATGATGACAAAGTGGGAATGTCAATCGAGGATAAGCAATTCATACGCATCATGGACCAGGAGGTCCACAGAGATTCAAGTGGAAACTGGGTGGCACCTTTGCCATTCAGGTCACCAAGGGTTCGTCTACCGAACAACAAACCTCAAGCCGTGAAACGTGCGCAAACCCTACACCGCAGTCTACAAAGAGACCCTGTCAAAAAGCAGCACTTCAAGACTTTCATGCAGCGTGTCATTGATAGCGGACATTCAGAAGTCGCCCCTCCCCTAAAAGACGGAGAAGAATGTTGGTATCTTCCCATATTTGGCGTATACCATCCTCAAAAGCCCGACCAAATCCGTGGAGTTTTCGACTCTTCAGCACAATACCAAGGTGTTTCCCTGAATAACGTGTTGCTAACTGGACCTGACTTAATCAATAACCTACTTGGAATTCTGCTTCGGTTCCGCAAAGAGGCAGTTGCTATCACGGCCGACATTCAGCAAATGTTCTACAACTTCATGGTGAGAGAAGACCATAGGAATTTCCTGAGATTCCTCTGGTACCGTGACAACGATCCTGATCAAGATCTCATTGAATACAGGATGTGCGTTCATGTGTTCGAGAATAGCCCATCGCCAGCTATAGCAACATATGGACTAAGAAAGGCCGTCCAGGTCGGGGAAGGCGAATTTGGCAATGACGTGGTAGAGTACGTCAACAGAAACTTCTACGTGGATGATGGCCTCGCGTCTCTTCGCACACCAGAAGAGGCCATTGACCTTGTCAAGCGCACCCAGCAGGCTCTCCAGTCGGGGGGCAATCTCAGGCTTCATAAAATAGCATCGAATAGCACTCAAGTCATGGATGAATTTCCAGTCGAGGACCGGGTCAGCAACCTCAAGGAAGTCTGGGACTTGCCTCGAACCTTCAAAGTGACACTTTCACTTTTCAGGTCTCTGAAAAGGAAAAACCCCACACCAAACGTGGCGTTCTATCCACTGTGAACAGCCTATATGACCCCCTGGGATTTGTCGCCCCCGTGACAATCAAAGGCAAAATTATTCTGCGTGAATCAATGACGACGACCACTGATTGGGACAATCCCCTGCCAGCTGAGAATCGTCCTGAGTGGGATAGCTGGAGAGAATCTCTGACATCACTGCAAGAGATCAACATTCCTCGGACCTATTCACCTGTGTCGATCGGCGATGCCTTGAAGAAAGAGATCCATGTGTACTCCGATGCTTCCGAGAAGGCAATCGCGGCCGTAGCCTACTTAAAAACTATCTCCACTGAAGGAAACCAGACCCTCGGTTTCATTTTGGGCAAAGCAAAGGTCGCTCCTCTCCACAGTCATACAATCCCTCGTCTGGAACTCTGCGCCGCTGTTCTTGCTGTGGAGATAGCGGAGATGATATGTGATCAACTGGACTTTGTACCTGACGCACTGCAATTTTACACCGACAGTAAGATAGTCTTGGGCTATATTAACAATCAATCCAGACGGTTTTATGTCTATGTCAGCAACAGAGTTGAACGAATTCGCAGATTCACCAAACCAGAACAGTGGAACTATGTGCCTACCGACGAAAACCCGGCAGACCATGCCACCAGGAGCCTACCTGCTGAACAGGTCGGCGAAAGCGCATGGGTTTTGGGTCCACAACGCCTACTCGACCACACCCATGACAACTGCACTTCCTACCCTCTGGTGAATCCAGAAAATGGAAATGGAATAGGTCTTTGGATTATGGACGCGGATATTCTCTAATGGACGACGGCTGGATTATGAATGACGGACTAGACGCTTGTAAGTGAAGTAAGACCACAGGCTGTTACACTAAAAACCAACGTGGCAAACAACAGGTCCATCGGCTGCCATCGCTTCGAACGATTTTCGAGTTGGGCGATCTTAGTGGGGACGATCGCAAACCTGAAACACATTGCCAGTAGCCGCCAGCATGACGATTTGTGCAATGGATGGCACATGTGCCCTAAGTCGAGAACAACCCAGCTCTACACGGAGGCAGAACGCTTCATTATCAAATCGGTTCAACGTGAAGTCTTCGAAGAGGAACTTGATTGTCTCCGATCTAACAAACCTCTACCAAAGACTAGCCCTCTTCTTACCTTGAACCCCATTGTGGACACCAACGGTCTACTAAGAGTTGGTGGCAGACTGACTCATTCCGACTTGGCTAACAACGAGAAACATCCCATAATTCTCCCTGCACGCCATTACATCTCCATCCTTCTAGTCCGTCACTATCGTGAGAGAATCAAACACCAGGGACGTCACCTAACCGAGGGTGCGTTGAGGTCTGCTGGGCTCTGGATCATTGGCGGTAAGCGCTTGATCTCATCTCTGCTTCACAAATGCGTAAAGTGTCGTAAACTTCGGGGGAAGCAGGAATTACATAAGATGGCAGACCTCCCACCTGACCGCCTCACACCCGGACCAGCCTTCTCCTTTGTGGGTGTCGACACGCTCGGGCCCTGGACTGTCGTCGGTCGTCGCACAAGGGGCGGACAAGCCAACAACAAGCGTTGGGCCATCATGTTCACTTGTCTTACAACCAGGGCAGTGCACATCGAAGTCATTGAAGATATGGGGTCGTCCAGTTTCATCAATGCGCTACTACGCCTTATCGCCATCCGAGGGAAAGTCACCGAACTTAGATCTGACCGCGGCACTAACTTCGTAGGTGCTACAGACGACCTAGAGATAGATGTCATCCATATCGAGGATGGTCCCGTCAAAGAGTTCCTCTATAACAAAGGAGTGACCTGGACTTTCAACCCTCCTCACTCTTCCCATATGGGAGGAGTGTGGGAGCGCATGATCGGAGTAACCCGTCGTATCCTTGATTCTATGATGACAGGTGTTGTACCAAACAACCTCACCCATGAAGTACTCACAACCTTTATGGCAGAAGCGTCTGCTATCATCAACGCACGCCCCATAGTACCCGTCTCCAGTGACCCGGATTGTCCTCAAATCTTGTCTCCGTCCACATTACTCACCTTGAAGACTGATCATGTCACAGAGCCATCATCTGAATGGAACATTAAGGACCTTTACAAAGCTCAATGGAGACGCGTACAAGCTCTAGCAGACACTTCCTGGAACAGATGGCGACACGAATATCTTCATACTCTTCAGACCAGACGTAAGTGGCACGACGACAGACCAAACATCAAGAAAGGTGATGTGATCCTTTTAAAGGAGAAATCTGCTCATCGAAATGAATGGCCCATCGGAATAGTCGTCGACCCTATTCCAGGTGACGACAACAAAGTGAGGAAGGCCACAGTGCGTGTTATCAAAGATGGTAAACCTACTATGTACCTCCGTCCGATCACCGAACTTGTCTTGTTGCTCTCGGACTAGTATGGACTGTGACTATGCCATGACTTAGCAAACTGTCGAACTCCTCTTTCATGCAAGTCAGAGGCCTGTGTGACCCACTATATTTGTGATATCTTCAGAGACATCAAACGGGGAGTGTGCTGTTTCCTCAAAAACAGTTTTTGTTTCGCTTCGGATCGTGTAGTTGACACGTTATTGTGTTGTGTAACTCTTTTGTGTTTGGAGGTAATAATCAGTCTGCTCCAGTAAAATGTGATGGAAAGGGCCGCTCGACACTCGTCTCTCCCCTTTCAACACTTTCGCTCCATTACAATACTCTCAGCCAACCACGGTGTAAGTAGAAACGTTTTTGTTTGTCGGACACGATTTATTATGAGCCTGCTGATCAGGACATTCAGCTTATCTGTGTTTTCAAGTGAACTTTGTGACAGTGACGACCAGTGTGCGTTTTCGCGGGAAAGGTGTTCCTTTCATTCAGAGACCTGGTTCAGTGCTTATGCAGATTTGTTCTATCTGGATTGTTTATTAATGCAGTTATTGAAGCGCGTATTGTAGTGTGAACGTATTTTTAGTTCTATTTCGACATAATTTCATATCGCACTACATTTTCACAATCTGCTCATTCTGCTCATTGTTGTGAACCTTGTTGAATTATCTCTGCCAGTGTAATATTGCGTAGGAAAATGAGCAAATTCTAGTCTCCTGCAATGTTCTGTTAATGGATTTTTAGAAAAGTAGTCCGTCATTCGTGGCAGGGTTTGTTATGCAAACATAAGTTACATTTCTCTTCTCGTCTCCATTCAGTTTCCAAGCCGCTTATACATGCCTTGTGCACATACAGTAAATTTTACCATCATAATGTGAAACAATATCGGTTTTAGTAATGTGCAAAGCATATTCTGAACTTTGTTGCGATAATTGTGTGACAATATTTTATTTTCTTGTCATTGCAGTGTTTTACCTCGCTCGCGCTCTCTTAGCCATACTGTAGACCATCTTGATCTTCCAAGATTAAATTCTACATGTACAAACAAGACGTCCAGGCGTTTGTTCAGCAGAGGTTATCTAAACTGTTAACATCATCAGCATGTGAGATAAGGCAGTACAGCCACATTTCAGGGTTTAGTCACATGCATGGTGCATATTTTGTTTTTTCCTCTCAGAAATTAAATCTCATTCTTTCATTTTTTATCTCGACTTCAAAGTAAAAGGGAGAGAGATATTGTGAGAGGGGTCAAGAAGATGTCGTCGTTGTATAACTACACAGGAGTATTTCTCCCTAGAAATGGTTTTTGGTTTAGCAAATTAAAAAACAAAACAAAAAAAAACAAGAAAAAAATAAAATAAATATATGAATAAAGAGGTATATGGCACTACCCCAGGGGATTTTGGGTGCTCCAATGTAAAATTTAATGATAGATTTCTATGCTTAGCAGAAGTTCACATGTACATCTGTACAAAGAAAGTTTGCTGCAGTTGTGTCACTGTATGATTGTGTACATGTTTCTTATGATTAGAGGATCTACCTGTGCTATTTTTTTAGATGAAATATTATTAGTTATTCAGGTTTTTCCCAGGGTGTATGAAAAGTTATAACCCGCCCTGAAACTCCTACACCCTGAGGCGTCGAGCCGAAGGATGTATGAGTTTCAGGGAGGGTCATAACTTTTCATACACCCTGGAAAAAACCTGAATAACGAATTCATTATCCCGAAAGCATTTTTTAATTAATATATCGAATTATAGAGTTAAAAATGCAATTTTTCTGAAACTTTACCACAGAATTCAGCATATGTGTGTCCATTTACGAAACCGGTCTCCATTTTGACAAAACGCGTTGTCTACGCGAGTAATGTAGACGCGCAACACGGACGCCGATTTTTGACCCTAAATATAACCATTTACAAGGTATGTGTGTCTACAAGATTGATTGAACGTGATGCAGCAGGACTTCCTTTCATCAAATATGAACGGTTGTGTATAACAGTGTGTGTTGATTTCGTTTAAAGATCTTTGAAATCGCACAACTCGCCGACCCTGGGTCGGTAGCGATTATGCATAATTTTCGCGTGATCAGAAAACGTTTCATGTTCGTTATATTTATATTCTCGAAGTAGAAGTAGAATACTCAGATTATGATGGTATTCTGGTCAATATCATGGTATGTCACTCCAGAAATAGTGGAAAATTTAAGTTGGAAGTCTTGACGTGGAGATCCGCCATGTCTGCTTTCGCACGTGAATCGTGACTTTTTATCCCCTGGGAGCCCTTCCGTTAGAGGGATCGTTCGGCCACACCGTTTCAACATGGATCAGTATACCGCATTAAGGTGATTGGTCACGTGATCGGTCAGACCGGTCGGGCGCCGACATGGAAAGATCCGGGTGTACGGATTTTTACACCCTAGTAAACTGACCAATGGAAATGCTACGATTTAGGTTGAGGGATAATAATATAAGTTATCCCCTGCGAGTTTGATACTGAATTGTTTCCGGTTTCCTGGCAAAAATACCACAGGACCGTGAAGCAGGAGTGTGGCATTCGCCTGGAAACAGGATAAAATTCAGCATCAAACTAGCAGAGACAGGATAACAAATTTATTTTTACGAGCAGTCTTTCAAACTGTGGAAACGGGTGAGGTAAAGTTGATCTATGACCGAAGTTATTTGCAGAATTCGCCACGGCAAATTCTAGATATACAACACATATAAGGGAAGTGGGAAGAGGTGCCGACATACTGACTGCGTCACATGACTTCACAGAATAGTCTTCTGGTTAACCTATTCTAAAGCACATACCAAAAATCTAACGATTAGTGATATGTGTTGTATCTCAGGTACGCTTTTATTGTACCTGTTCATGTGGCAACTTGGATGATATGATCACACGGCCCCTAGCACTGGCATAAGCGGTATTAGATACAAATCTAGAGAGCTATGATGGAAATGCTCTGACAACTCGTATACTGGTAATTAGTGAGCTGTTTCGCTGTGACAACTCGTACATTGGAGATTGGTGAGCTGTATCGTCGTCAGATGTAAATGACGGCATTTAACACAAAATACTAGTCTGTAATGCCCGATGTCGACCCAGCATCAACTTCCCACAAGTGCCAACATATATCAAAGACCAAAAGGTCTGTACAGGGGGCGGGCCTCGGGGACGAAACGTCCACCAGCAGAACCAATAGTAATATCTAATATTTGCCGTATTTCAACTTTTAAGATTAACTGTAGCGATGTCACTGAAAAGAAATCCTAGTTCAGTTTCAGAAACCATCATTAAACCGAAGAAGTCACATGACGGCAAACTCTAGTTATAGAAAGTACATATGTAGAATTTGCCATTGTTAATTACTAGAAGTAAACAATTTTAAGAAAGTTGTTATGTATCTCAGACGGCATTCGATTTTTTATATTTGATGACATGTCTCTGGATTTTGCCCGCAGTCTCATATTGGCGATTAGCAACAAACTGCCGGAGAAAAAATAGCAATTCTGATTCGCTATGTTTTAACCGGAAGTATCTATCTACCTTTCTCCTGCTCAAAACACATGTATTAGAGCCTGTAACGGTGATACGCGAACATCTATACTGTATTGTACTGGTGATATGAGAATATCTGTACTGTAATGGTGAGGAA
>JAVTVY010024056.1:0-95504 GCA_036873755.1 Hanleya hanleyi
TACCGGATAAAATTGCGCGCCGGGGTCAAAGGTCAGTTCCGGTCACGTGAACGGAAGCGGAAATGACCTCACAGAGGTCATATGCAAATGTCACTTCCGAGCTCTGAGCTCCACACGCTTTGAGCTCCAAGAGCTCCGATCCAAGAGCTCTGCCACACGGGAGCTCCCACCACCACCACCACCGGGCGAGGTCCGCCATCTTCAGTCCGTGTCTTTTTCGGTGACGGAGTGTGAACATGATAGCACATGTACTGACCTGTCTGTGGGGTTTTTCCCACAATGTCGTTCACTTCCGAGTCTCTTCGGTCACTTCCCGAAAAGACACGGAGGTGCCCGAAGATGTCACGGAGGTCACCGAAGATGTCACGGAGGTGCCCGAAGAGACACGGAGGTCACCGAAGATGTCACGGAGATCACCGAAGAGACACGGAGGTGCTCGAACATGATACCAGCTAGCGTGCTATAAAAGGGAAGCGGCCTGGCCGTTTCATCAGACACTCTGTCAACCGCCAAGATGTTCACTTGTACTACGTGCTCGAAATCATTCACTCGTCTGCACGACTTGCGCCGCCATGAGGCTACCAAGCACGAAGGAACCGCCCGGTATAACTGTACGATATGTACACTGTCGTTTCAGCGCCGAGATCATTTACAGCGCCACACACATGCACGCCATGAAGTACCCAAGCGTCCATGCGAAGAATGTGGTCGGCTTTTCAAACTGACCAGTCAGTTGCTGCGACACCAACGCACACGACACCCTGTTCCGCAGCCACGTTTGCAGGTAGAAGAGCCCGTAGGCATCAATATCGAAACAGGGGAACTCCCACCCATCGCACGAGGGCCGATGATGATGTCGCCCTAATTCAACAGTCAAATTCCGACGACAAGACCTTGGGCCAGATTTTGTACGACGTGGAGGGCAAAGTACACTTCGTGGACGAATCCATAAATGTTCCTAGCGATCTGTTACACAAAGACCATCCAGTGAGTGACATCTATCGGCGCCATTGGCCCATGATCCGGCACTGTTTCTACCGTCATCGCCCTATTCAAGATATCTACAATTTCCGACTGACCGACCTCGCCCGTCTACGCAGCTACGTGGAAGCCATCTTCAACGATCAAACTACGGCCTTCAAGTTGAATCTGGCGTTTGGTTATGTGCTGCAGCATAAGGACACAGACCAAGCCCGATATTTTTACCCGAGCAGTAACATCCGGGTATTTGACCAACCGTTTACCATCATTAACCGGGCGTCGCTAGAGGCGATGCTGGAGAAACTGGACATCGTGGATCCCTTGGAATGGGCCCAACAACAACACCCCAACACACAATGGGTCGTAGAGAGGGTGACCAATGCCACGTTTTTCGTTACCAAGCTGACCGACCACCCCGATCGGCTGAATGCGTCACTCATGCACTGATGAATACCATAACATGCCGTACATACTCTATATGTCTACATGCTGATCGTTGACGGTACGGAGGTGACCGAAGAGACACGGAGGTGACCGAAGATGTCACGGAGGTCACCGAAGAGACACGGAGATCCATCCGGGTTTACACGGGAACAGCCGGGTAGTTACGGAGGTGACCGAAGAGACACGGAGATGACCGAAGATGTCACGGAGGTGCCCGAAGAGACACGGAGGTTACCGAAGATGTCACGGCTCGGCCTCGACTTGGGGATAGTTGAACTGAGTGTGCTAAAAATAGATCACCAGCTAGCGTGCTATAAAAGGGAAGCGGCCTGGCCGTTCCATCAGACACTCTGTCAACCACCAAGATGTTCACTTGCACAACTTGCCAGAAGCAGTTTACTCGTCTGCACGACTTGCACCGCCACAAGGCCTCCACCCACAAAGATGCACGGTATACTTGTATAACCTGCGCACGGTCATTTAATCGGAAGGATCATTTACTGCGCCACGAACGCTCATTCCACGAAGGCGCGACGGAACACTGTAAGGATTGTGGTCAACTCTTCAAACGACGCAGTCAGTTAAGACGCCATCAGCGTTTGATTCATGCCCCGTCTCTACGGTTTGGGCAACAACTTTCCACTGAAGAGGAGCCGCGGAAGGTCAGACCCAGTGAAGATGAGCCCGGGGAGACGAACGCCACTGGTGATGCGATGACGGAGAGCCCGCCTATACCCACAGTTCAGAAGAGCCTGGATATCCAGCCGGACCCCACCGTTACGGTTTCGAGTCATACGCCTGACAACATCGAACATTTTCTGGACGAGCCCATAAATGTTCCTAGCGATCTGTTACAGGACGCCCATCCAGTGAGTGACATCTATCGGCGCCATTGGTCCATGATACGGCAATGTTTCAACCGTCATCGCCCTATTCAAGATATCTACAATTTCCGACTGACCGACCTCGCCCGTCTACGTAGCTACGTGGAAGCCATCTTCAACGACCAAACTACGGCCTTCAGATTGAATCTGGCGTTTGGTTATGTGCTGCAGCATAAGGAGACAGTCCAAGTCCGATACTTTTACCCGAGCAGGAACATCCAGGTATTTGACCAACCGTTTACCATCATTAACCGAGTGTCGCTAGAGACGATGCTGGAGAAACTGGACACCGTGGCCCAACAACAACGCCCCAACACCAAGTGGACAGTGGAGAAGGTGACCAATGTTACGTTTTTCGTTACCAAGCTGACCGACCACCCCATCGGCTGAATGCTTCACCCATGCACTGATGAATACCATAACATGCCGTACATACTCTATATGTCTACATGCTGATCGTTGACTTGAGCTCAGTAAACACTTGTACCTAATGTGACGGTGCGTTAAATAATAAAACATGGTGTTTGATATTTCAATTTGTTTTGCTGTGAACATACCAAACATGCCCAGGGCGGCTCCCCCAGCCTGGGTATGATGTAACATTGGGGATAATAAACTGTATGAACATTGCTGAACTTGTTGTTATTCGCGACAACGGCTATCCGATTGTACAATACAGAACATATATTGTATAATACAGGACATATATGGTACAATACAGGACAGATATGGTATAATACAGCACAGATTTGGTATAATACAGGACATATACCGTATAATACAGGACAGATTTGGTATAATACAGAACATATATTGTATAATACAGCACAGATTTGGTATAATACAGGACAGATACTGTATAATACAGCACAGATTTGGTATAATACAGAACATATATTGTATAATACAGGACAAATATGGTACAAAACAGGACAGATTTGGTATAATACAGGACAGATATTGTATAACACAGGACAGATATTGCATAATACAGCACAGATATGGTATAATTCAGGACAGATATGGTATAATACAGCACAGATATGGTATAATAGAGGGCAAATATTGTATAATACAGCACAGATTTGGTATAATACAGGACATATATGGTACAATACAGGACAGATATGGTATAATGCAGCACAGATATGGTATAATAGAGGAGAAATATTGTATAATACAGAGCAGATATGGTATAATACAGGACATATATGGTACAATACAGGACATACTGTATAATACAGGACAGATTTGGTATAATACAGAACATATATTGCAGAACACTGGACAGATATTGTATAATACAGGACAGTTATTGTATAATACAGCACAGATATGGTATAACACAGGACAGATATTGTATAATACAGCACAGATTTGGTATAATACAGCACAGATTTGGTATAATACAGGACAGATACTGTATAATACAGGGCAGATTTGGTATAATACAGGACATATATGGTATAATAGAGAACAAATAAGGTACAATACAGGACAGATTTGGTATAATACAGGACAGATATTGTATAACAGGACAGGTATGGTATAATACAGGACATATATGGTATAATGCAGGACAGATGTGGTATAACACAACAAAGATGTGGTATAATGTGTGACAGATATGGATGGTCCATCTCTACACCAAATACCTTCCTTCACTGCCCCAAAATGCCCACTTTCGCTACTACTCCTACTGATGACGTCACCGATGACGTCACAGATGACGTGAACATCCCTCAAATCGGGATGTACACCCCGAGAGCTACAAGATAACACCTCCCACGACACAATCGGACCAAGGATGGTCCCTCTCTACCCCAAACACACCTCCACGCACCCCCAAAATGGCCACTTTACTTACTACACCCAACTGCGCATGCGCAGATTGACGCGACTTGCACTTAAAAACACGCCATTCTGACTCTACCCCACACAAGCTTCGCTTTGACACCTCCCACAACCCATTTGGACCCATAGTGGTCCATCACTACCCCAAACACACCCCCCACATGCCTGCTTTCTATACTACGGCCAGACTGCGCATGCGCAGATTGTTGCACACGGACGAACCATTAGTCGATACATTACAAACTCCACGGGAGCTTCAAAATAAGACCTCATACGACACCATAGGATCATAAGGGGCTCACCTAGACCCCAAAACGTTCACCCCGTATGGACCTATACCTCCATAGCCATGCAGTATAGGCCTATGGGCCTACCCAGGCCTCGGTGAACTTTTTCCAAAAATTTCACCGCTTCGCTCCGGGACCCTTCCCATCGTGTTCTAAATGACGAGACGTGAAAAACAAGACCAAACAACCCATATCACAATGAACGTGTGTGAATTTCCCAGGTTGGACCTATACCACATAGCCAGCCTATGGGCCTACCCAGGCCTCGGTGAGCTTTTTCCAAAAATTCCACCGTTTCGCTCCGGGACCCTTCCCATTGTATTCTAAATGACGAGACGAGAAAAACAAGACCCCACAACCCATATCACAATGAACGTGTGTGAATTTCCCAGGATGTACCTATATCCCCATAGCCAGTATGGAGCTATATGGGCTATATGGTACTTTTCCAAAAATTTCACCGTTTCGCTCCGGGACCCTTCCCATCGTGTTCTAAATGACGAGACGTGAAAAACAAATCCAAGCAACCCATATCACAATGAACGTGTGTGAATTTCCCAGGTTGGATCTATACCCCCATATAGCCAGCCTATAGGCCTATATACAGACCTCGGTGACTTTTCCCAAAAAATTCACCGATTCGCTCCGGGACCCTTCTCATTGTCATTTTCGAATGAAACGAGAAAAACGAGACCCCACAAGCCATAGTAAAGCCCACGAAAAAATTTGACCATCCCCATACCCCATACAGGCATTTTCCCTTATATTGTATAATACAGACCCCTATTGTAGGAGTAAAGTCCGTGTTCCGCTTTTTATAGTTTCGGGAAAAAATCCTAATTTTACATGCACCCACTCCATTGACTTGATAGGCAGGCCCCGCATTCTCAAAGAGAGCCGTGTCTACCCGCGGGAGACCAAAGCGACTCTCATGTAAACTGGTGACATTTTTGAATCTCCAATCTCAAAGCGAGGCAGCATGACATCACTCGCTCGACCGGGACTATTCTCCCGCCGGTAGACACGCAAAATGGTACATCTTCAGAAAATTTATGACCTAACCCAAAGATCACAAGATCATTATTGTTTAGCATCATCAGATAAACAAGAATAGTACGATCAGACAACATGCAGGCGAAAATACGGTATAATTGACGTAATTCGTTGTTTTCCGCGTTTCAATGGTTGATCTTCAATGCAGAATCTAGGTCAACTAAATTTATATCTGCTGCTTCAAACGAGTAGGCCATAAATAAAGTTCAACGTTCAGTTTTATTTTTTTAACAACAAAACTTGCATAATGATAGCAACAAAAGTACATGTCATAGGGCGTGTGAACAGTACTATGTAGTGAATGAAGAACAGAAATGCTGCAACTGCCTTGCCCTGATCAAGTACATGTCACACTAAGAACCCGGGATAAATTTTCCGAAGATGTACCGTCTTGCGGTAGACACGGCTCTCTTTGAGAATGGATCGGAACTGTACGAACTACTTCCTGTATTAGATAACTCGCTTTCACGGCCAAGTATACATACCGACAATAATTTGTTCGCGATTGATATGCTCCGAAACGGAAAGAGTCATTTTCCAATTATATAGCCCACGTTATGTTTAGCAATTCGCTTCTAACTCGGCGGAGTCAGCAGGTCAATGACAAGCCGGATACAGACGGTAAAAATCATACGCCGCCTACTCACCCCCCAAATTTTGGGGGGATGGCTCCCATTTACGCGTGAGACTCTTTCTCGCAGTAGGGAGTCTCGCGAGACGAGAATGGCAGGCCCCGATAAGCCCGGGGACAGATATTAGCCCTTTTGGCTAGGGTTGATAGGGGGTAAAGTCCGTGTTCCGCTTTTTATATTTTCGGGGACAAATCCTAATTTTACATGTACCCACCCCATTGACTTGATAGGCAGGCCCCGATAAGCCCGGAGACCGATATTAGCCCTTTTGGCTAGAGTTGATAGGGCTTTTTCCCTAGTTTAGGGGTAAAATCCGTGTTCCGCTTTTTATAGTTTCGAGAAAAAATCCTAATTTTACATGCACCCACCCATGACTGAATGGCCCTAGAGGAGCGCTTCACTTTGACACCTCACTCGACCCATTCGGTCCACTAGGGACCCACCCTTGTCACAAAACGTCTATTCCCATACTCTTTTTAGGCATTCCCCGTATACATTAACATTGGAAGTCACTTGGTTGACATGGGACTACGTTCTGTCCGCGGAGGAATACAAAGGTTACAGGTTGCCGGAACTACTTTTGACCTCCACGTGACCTTGAGCTGGTGGCGCCCCCTGGCGCCCCAGAGCATTCGGAACTCCCGAGCGGAAATCTACGAAGGGGACCAATTCTACGCTCGGGGGACGACAACATGAATTTCCTATGAATCTCCAGATGTGACGCGCCGGAACGGTTTAATACGCATGGCTCCGAAGCCCAATCACTCTCGCGGAAGCCTTAACTCCCTCTGTACCGGCATTTTTAACAGTTCCAAGCCATTCTCGTCTCGCGAGACTCCCTACTGCGAGAAAGAGTCTCACGCGTAAATGGGAGCCATCCCCCCAAAATTTGGGGGGTGAGTAGGCGGCGTATGATTATTCGTCTGTATCCGGCTTGTCATTGACCTGCTGACTCCGCCGAGTTAGAAGCGAATTGCTAAACATAACGTGGGCTATATAATTGGGAAATGATTCTTTCCGTTTCGGAGCATATCAATCGCGAACAAATTATTGTCGGTATGTATACTTGGCCGTGAAAGCGAGTTATCTAATACAGGAAGTAGTTCGCGGGTAGACACGGCTCTCTTTGAGAATGAATAGTCCCGGTCGAGCGAGTGATGTCATGCTGCCTCGCTTTGAGATTGGAGATTCAAAATGTCACCAGTTTACATGAGAGTCGCTTTGGTCTCCCGCGGGTAGACACGGCTCTCTTTGAGAATGAGTTCCAAGCTAGTCTCAACAATGTCATGAACATGAACGAAGCGAATATATACTTATCGCCTACATAGTTTCCAAGATTGTACTCCAAGCTTTCGAACAAGATATAATATGACGAACATATTTATCTAGAAAGTCTTTATTTTTGTATGCCAACGACGGACAATCATTTAAATATATTTCTATCGGTACAATTGTACCGATACGGTACAGAGAGGGTTAATCCCCGACCAGCAAATATTTCCCTGCGAGTCTCTGATTTACGTCAGATATTCTAAAAACTGTTTATTCTTTTCATTCGAAGCACGTTTCAATAGAAAACCATCAGTTTAAATGGTGCACACGCCACGTATTGGCAAGATATAATTCCCGTGACGTCACTGACAGTTCCCTGACAGACCGAAACACACGTGACCACGCTCTGGTCCAATATGGCGTCAATGGCCTTCGAGGGACATCTCAAACCGGAGATCCCCGAGAAGTTGCGAATGGCCCCAGAGGTGAAAGGCGATGGGGCGTCCCCTATACCTTCAACCTGGAAAAAAGGGGACCAAGAGTTACCTCCCTGCAAAACCCGCGTCGTCCCGTGTTTTCCCTACTACTCACCATTCCCTGTGTGCGCATGAGCAGAATGTTGACAACGGCTGATACACCAACCTCCCCACAGCGCATGCTCCATTTCACAGGCTTCATTAACATCCCTGCCACCAATAGCGGAAGTTGACCTTTACTACGTTGCTATGACGTATAGGGAAAACCAACCAACGCACGGTTCAGTTAGAATCCGGCCGAACAACTCCTTTAGTGTTGCACATGAGCGAACTACTTTTCATATGCTCTGTCCAGATAAACAGGGGAAATTATCTCCAGATAATTCTTTTTAACGCTAGGTCAACAGAGGTATTATGCAGACTTGAAAAATAATCGAACTGTTCGGTAAACATCTATTTTACTATATATGATGTCACTTCCGGCGATGTGCGCGAAGGCCCCGAATCCGGTCCAAAAATCTGACTGGTGGCTGGGGTGTTATTAGACCCCCAGCGAGGTGGTTGCTGATACACTAGTCCAGGTGGATGCTCCTTTACGACTGCTTCACATTGATACCTCATACGACTCCATAGGACCACTAGTGGCCCACCAAGATCCCAAAACGTCTATTTCCAATGCCCTTTTCCCACAATTCCCTGTTTGCGCATGCGCAGAATGTTCAACACGGACGACACACTAGTCCAGGGGGATGCCCCCTTACATATGCTTCACATTGATACATGTGCTTAACAGGGGGTGAGTCTGAGAGGGGTCACGGAAGTATGGATAGTTGTTTTGTTTTAAAATTGGTCAGTTTTGTTTTTGCCATTTCAGCGGTGTAAGATTGTAAAAATTGAACTTAACAAAATGTCTTATAATGGTGCCATAAAAACATCAAACTATATTTTAAACATACCTTCATAAACGGTTTGGCTAAATATAAGAGCATTTTCTGCCTTAGTTGCGATTTTATGTTTAATAATACCATTCCTGTGGGATAAAAGATTTTCTTGGAATCCGTCGGTGTGCGTCTGTTCTTGGTGTTATTTTTAGCTGATTATAATGGTTCATCCGGCCACAAAGCGTTACCGTGGAGATTAAGCCAACTTGTTAATGTGTCCTTGGATGATAGACCAGCTAGACTCATTATTCAGAGTTCCGTGCACATGGCCTAGATAGCTTTATAATCAAAGTGGGTCAGATTCCGATAGCAATAATCGGCTTGCCTCAGTCTGATCTGAATGGACTTGATATCTCATTGACAAATAAGAGGATTAGAAGTGTATCTGTAGCGACTTAGTCCATCTTGAAACAGACATATTGACGAGGGCTAGAATGTAAAACGGTAACGAATCAGTGAATAAGATTTAACGTCGCTTTTAACAATATTTCAGTCATATCGCGACGAACCAACTAAGCACCACCCAATCAAGTAGCGATCCTGTTGCTTTAACGAAGGAATGCTTGAAGTCTCATGGAATCAGACAATCGATAACGAGCCCCTGTGCGCCCCACTTTATATATAAAACAGAGAAATATCAAAAGAATGAAAATCCCAGCAGTCGACGTTGAAAATTGTGATTTTACTTGTTCTTGGTATTGGAAACGTAACGTTCAATAAACCAAATTGGCACAAACCAAATTTTCTTGGAAAAGGCATTTCGAATTGGCACCACTTATAAGTGGATCACCATCAAATGCAATCCCAAGCAACATCTTGCGGCAAGGTGCCCACATACCAAATTTGGAAAGAATTCTTCAAAAAGTTTTTCAAAAGTTATTGTCTAGTAACGAATTGTCTAGTATTCAAATTTTAAAAGAATCTGAAGTTTTCCAGAAGGTACTGTCCGGAAACGAAGTCGAACGGATAGGCCCCAAAACTATGCCCCCCCCCCCCCCTCGAGCCCTTCAGGCTTTTTGTCTCAAGTAAAAAATAAACAACCATATCTCTTTTTCATTCACGTGCCGGCCATCAAGCTTGAAGCATCTGATTGGTCATCTTCGCAGCCAAGTTGACTACATCTACAGAGCCCAAGAAATAAATTCTTATGTAAGAAAATTGATTCCTGAGCAGTAGTTACGAACTAATTAGAAGAATATTTTTCTTTGAAAATCTCTTATAAGAAGAATGTTTATCTTGTGTGGCTCCGAATAAAAGTTTTCTTGGATGAGAGAAATAAACATTTTCTGCTGAATTTGGAAAAATAAGCAAACCTTTATTATAAAAAAGCAAGAAAAGAGTTCTTTGAACCAATCATTTTCGTGCAAATATTCTTGCACTATATCATCTATACGGATTGTATCATCTATACGGATTGACTCTGTTATACAGTAAACAGATTGTTTTTGACTGTGAATGATCTCTGTCCTCTTACGAATCAGAATGGTCTGACCTTCGAATGACTGAACCAGATGAACTGCATATCCGATAGGCGAAGAAGCACCATGAGCATTGCTGAACAGACAATACATTATCAAACAAATCTTCATTTCGCTCTCTGGTATTCAGTAACATTTCTGATTAATGAAGTGGTTTACTGAGATCACCAGACATTTCTGATTAACGAAGTGGTTTACTGAGATCACCAAACATATCTGATTAACGAAGTGGTTTACTGAGATCACCAGCCATTTCTGATTAAAGAAGTGGTTTACGGAGATCACCAGCCATTTCTGATTAACGGAGTGGTTTACGGAGATCACCAGACATTTCTGATTAACGAAGTGGTTTACTGAGATCACCAGACATTTCTGATTAACGAAGTCGTTCACTGAGATCATCAGACATTTCTGATTAAAGAAGTGGTTTACGGAGATCACCAGACATTCCTGATTAACGAAGTGGTTTACGGAGAACACCAGACATTTCTGATTAACGAAGTGGTTTACTGAGATCACCAGACATTTCTGATTAACGAAGTGGTTTACTGAGATCACCAGACATTTCTGATTAACGAAGTGGTTTACTGAGATCCTCAGACATTTCTGATTAACGAAGTGGTTTACTGAGATCCCCAGACATTTCTGATTAACGAAGTGGTTTACTGAGATCACCAGACATTTCTGATTAACGAAGTGGTTTACTGAGATCACTAGGCATTTCTGATTAACGAAGTGGTTTACTGAGAGCGCCAGACATTTCTGATTAACGAAGTGGTTTACTGAGATCACCAGACATTTCTGATTAACGAAGTGGTTTACGGAGATCACAGACATTTCTGATTAACGAAGTGGTTTACTGAGATCACCAGACATTTCTGATTAATGAAGTGGTTTACTGAGATCACCAGACATTTCTGATTAACGAAGTGGTTTACTGAGACCAACAGACATTTCTGATTAACGAAGTGGTTTAATGAGATCACCACATTTCTGATTAATGAAGTAGTTTACTGAGACCACCAGACATTTCTGATTAACGAAGTGGTTCACGGAGAACACCAGACATTTCTGATTAACGAAGTGGATTACTGAGATCACCAGACATTTCTGATTAACGAAGTGGTTGACTGAGATCACCAGACATTTCTGATTAACGAAGTAGTTAACCGAGATCACCAGACATTTCTGATTAACGAAGTGGTTTACTGAGATCCCCAGACATTTCTGATTAACGAAGTGGTTTACTGAGATGACCAGGCATTTCTGATTGACGAAGTGGTTTACTGAGATCACCAGACATTTCTGATTAACGAAATGGTTTACTGAGAGCACCAGACATTTCTGATTAACGAAGTGGTTTACTGAGATCACCAGACATTTCTGATTAACGAAGTGGTTTACTGAGATCAGACATTTCTGATTAACGAAGTGGTTTACTGAGATCACCAGACATTTCTGATTAACGAAGTGGTTTACTGAGATCCCCAGACATTCATGATTAACGAAAGGGTTTACTGAGACCACCAGACATTTCTGATTAACGAAGTGGTTTACTGAGATCACCAGACATTTCTGATTAACGAAGTGGTGTACTGAGACCACCAGACATTTCTGATTAGCGAAGTGGTTTACTGAGATCATCAGACATTTCTGATTAACGAAGTGGTTTACTGAGACCAACAGACATTTCTGATTAACGAAGTGGTTTACCGAGATCACCAGACATTTCTGATTAACGAAGTGCTTTACTGAGATCACCAGACCTTTCTGATTAACTAAGTGGTTTACTGAGATCACCAGACATTTCTGATTAACGAAGTGATTTACTGAGATCCCCAGACATTTCTGATTAACGAAGTGGTTTACGGAGATCCCCAGACATTTCTGATTAACAAAGTGGTTTACTGAGATCACCAGACATTTCTGATTAATGAAGTGGTTTACTGAGATCACCAGACAGTTCTGATTAACAAAGTGGTTTACTGAGATCACCAGACATTTCTGATTAACGAAGTGGGTTACTGAGATCCCCAGACATTTCTGATTAATGAAGTGGTTGACTGAGATCACCAGACATTTCTGATTAACGAAGTGGTTTACTGAGATCACCATAATAATAATAATAATAATAATAATACTTTATTTACAGAGGAGATTCAATTAGTACAAGACCAATCTTCCTTGAGTCCCTCTCCTACTCACTCATGCACACAAGACACATATATATTTTGACATAGTAGAGAACAGCAAACGATCAATGATACAATAAATCATGTACATGTAGTATGATATTTTGACAGTATATGAGCTTCCATTCGTCTCTTGAATATATTTAAATTTGATGAGAATTTAATATTATGGGGAAGCTGATTCCAAAGAGTCACACCAGAGTATTGAAGAGAATGTTTATATGCTTCAGTTTTGGGTTTAGGGACAACAAGATTATTAGAGGTGGTAGATCGTAGAGCCTTTTGGTAGACAGTTGCAGTTGGAGTAAATTGTTTACAGAGGTAAATTGGAGCTAGGTTATGCAGTGATTTAAACATAAGAATTGCTTTGTGGTAAGTAATTCGGTAATATATAGTCATCCATTGTAGCTTCTTAAACATTTCTTGACTTGGGGTATTATAATCTGCATTCAGTATTATTCTGGCTGCACGCTTCTGAAGACGAAGAATGCAGTCTAATGACTCTTTGGAGGCAGAACCCCATATTGCACAACAGTAGTCAACCAGAGGTAATACATACGCATTGTAGTACAAAATCCTAGCATGGTGTGGTAGGTATTTCTTTATTTTTTGTAATAATGTGAGCTTGGATGATATCTTAGCACATTGTTTCTGAATATGTTTCTCCCACGATAATTTTTCATCGATTATGATTCCAAGTAATTTGGCATCAGTAACATTTTCAATATCTGTTCCATTTATTTGCAGATTTAGTGACCCTCCAAACTTAGCCAAGTTATGTCTAGATCCTATTTTCATACATTTAGTTTTTTCTGCATTTATTGCCATATTATTTTCCTCACACCATTGTTCAATCCTAGAACTTTCATCAGTTAATTTTCGTTCAACTTCACACAAGTCTTTAGATGATGCTGAGATGGTTGTGTCATCAGCAAATAGATCCATAATGCAGTGTTTCACATGTAGGGGTAAATCATTAATAAAGATCAGAAACAGAAGTGGACCAAGGATTGACCCTTGAGGAACACCACATTTAACATCTCTGAATTCCGAGTGAACATTACCCAGACATACCTTTTGTTTTCTAGAAGACAGATAACTTTTAAACCATGATAAACATTTGTCACTCAGATTGTAACAAGCAAGTTTCTGTAATAATAAGTCATGGTTTACCAGATCAAAAGCTTTTCTCAGGTCAATGTACAATACACCAGTTATTTGTCCCTTGTCTATCTTCTTGAGCCATTCATCAATAATTTTAGTCAAGGCTGTTTGACAGGAGTGGTTGGACCTAAATCCAGACTGGAGTTCATGCAGCAGTTCATGATCATTTAGAAAATTTGACAGCTGTTCAGCGATAAACTTTTCAAGAATTTTTGAGAGAGTTGGTAGTATAGATATTTGTCTATAGTTGTTAGTGGATGTCCTTGATCCACTTTTGTGAGTGGGTGTTATTCGAGCATTTTTGAGTTCATCAGGAAAAATACCCGTCCTAATAGATTGGTTGAAAATAAAAGTTAGTGATGGGACAATAAAGGGGGCAGTTAGTATGAGGAGTCTGGGGCCTACTCCATCAAGCCCAGTAGATTTAGTTGGATTAAGATCAAGTAAACTTTTGAATACCTCAGATTGAGAAATGAAGTCAGTATTAAATTTGTGTTAGCGGAAAGCTTACTTTGAGTAAATTCTTTTAGTTTAGTTAAATCAATACCATTTGAGTTTTGAGGGATAGTATCTGTCACATGGATAAAGTATTCATTCAGGATGTTTGCAATGTTTTGAGGGTCATTTGTTTCCGTCCCATTATCACCATCTTTTAACACTGTGGGAAAGGGGGATGTACATGTAGTTCCAGAGCCCAGGTCTTTCAACATTTCAACCAGACCAGTTGATACTCGATGTTGCTTGGATTTGTCTGTTGAATCAATCAATGTCATTTACAATCTTAGCCGACGAAGCCATGTAAACTTGGCTATTTCAATCTGTGCAAGAAATGGAACAGCACTTCGTGTAACCCCAGCTAATTCTGTAAGATCCAGAGTCTTTGCATGCAAACCTGTGTAGGCGATGGAAATGAATTCTTGTCCTTCATTTATATAATGTCTCCTGTATTTTCAAATGTATTTACCTGATCGGTCATCAATTTAATCTAAATATATCGGACCTTTACCTTAAAGCAATCAGTCGTTCAAGGTCATGGTGATCACAGTGATCAAGCAAATATGCGGAGCTGAGTTCTGAAGGACTACCAAAGCTATTCCGTGCTGTTCGTCGAAGCAGAATATCTTGAGATCAGACAGTAAGCGTATGATTAATCGATATTGCAGATGAAATACACTTCTAAAGGAAGGGAGATTACTCTGCTGGTATTCTGAGTAACAAAGTTACGACCCTTCGTTCTCAGGTTGTATTTTTGTCATACGTCAGCCATATTTTCTGTATAGGACAAAAAATGGTCCTTTTCAAAGCCACTGTTTCTGTTTCTGTTCGTTAAATTCCTCCAATGTCTGGAGAACCATGCATAGCATGTACTTTTAGTACGGCACACAGCAGCACTAACATATCAAACAATAACCTATCTAATTCCTACACCTACTAGCTTAGATAAGCGTTAAGCACCAACCCACCTCAAGGTGGCAAACGGATTCCCAGTCTCATACTCCTTTCATGGTGTAGGGCAAAACAGAGTCCTCTGCTGATTGCCTCCAGGGTATGGATAATCTGTCTTGATTCTGCATGTGTGTTGAGATTAATTACTCCAGTTGCATCCAGGACTAGCTGTGTTAGGTATCCTGGGTTCCTTTCCAGGGGGTTCCAGACCTCTTCTCCAAAGTAGTACAAAACGGTTTCTTTTAATGCCTCAATGAAGGGGGCCCTGGTTGGCTGCGTGGCTGTACACAGGACAGGACTACGAAAAATCGATGCGTTTTCTTATAAACACCTCAACAAAAGTAATTCCCCCCCTAAACATTGGCTAATATTGTCTAAGATAGTTATGCGATTGTAACGAGATTTCTCACAGAGTATCAGTTTGACCAGCGCAACAATCAGTGAAAATGATTACCCTGTAGGTGGTGCTACGCCTGAATGAGCATGGATTCAATGCAAGACGGACGCATTTCAAAACAGATTATCAAAGACAGATTTTATTCAGTAACGAACAAATCTTAACAGGTAGAGCAAAGACAGTGCTATCCAATCACACGGTTTGACTGAGCAACAATCAATGAAAATGATTACCGTGTAGGTGGTGCTATGTTGGATGAGCATGGGGGTTAATTAGCCAGCATTGAATGCAAGATGGTAGCATTTCAATAAATTGCAAAAAAGGTTATCAAAGACAAATTTTATTCAGTAACGAACAAATCTTAACAGGTAGAGCAAAGACAGTGCTATCCATTCACTCAGTTAACACTGATTAATAACGCGTGTATCCACCACGTCGTTCTAGCAATTGACGGCATCAACCGTACACAGTGTTGATGAGGCGGGTCACCCGACGTTGCAGAATGGCCACCCATTCCTGTTGCAACAGACGATGCACGTCAGCATGAACTGCGTGTTCATTCACTCTACGGTATGGTGCCCGATTCAGCTGATCCCAAAGATGTAACTTTGTTGAATCTCACCTGTGGCTGTTCTCCTTCTGAGTACCGGTATTAGGTTCCTGACCAGGCGATCTTGCCCTCGATTTTTTTTATTTATGTAGTTTCCTTGCAAAAACTACATGATAAATTTTTACCCACTTTTCCGCGAGAAGAAACAAAGTTTGAAGAGAAATGATGAAAACATAACTTTTCTGGTATCTCACATGACCGCCATCTTGGATTTACCCATGATCCTCTGCTCTGGGGGTATGCAAATACATACAAAAGCACCCCAATATGACACACTAAATAGTCTACTTTTATTTTGTTGTCGCTCGGGAGATGGGAGAGAAAGTTTGATAGGAGGGGGCCATAATGATGCTCTGGTCAAACCGTGTGATTGGATAGCAGTGTCTTTGCTCTACCGGTTAGGATTTGTTCATGATTGAGTAAAATCTGTCTTTGATAATCTGTTTTGCAATTTTTGAAAAGCGACCGTCTTGCACTGAATTCATGTTCATTCAAGCATAACACCAGCTACAGGGTAAACATTTTCACTGATTGTTACGCTGGTCAAACTGATGCTCTGTGAGAAATCTCGTTACAGTCGCATAACTATCTTAGAAAATATTAGCCAATGTTTAGGGGGGAACTTACTTTTGTTGAGGTGTTTAGAATAAATGAACACTCAACACCCAAAAACAATTGGAATAACTTGCGCTTCAACTATTCTACAGGCAGCAGAATTTCTGTCATCCACGACAGAATGCAAACAGCGTTGGGATGATATAGTGACAATTATTTGAGAGAAAATAGGAAATAATCTGTTACTGTTTGAATACAGTGAAGTCATGTATTAAAATGTTCATTGTCTCATGGAGAATCTCACTACATGTTTGACATGTATCCAGATAAATAAAATTCCACCAAACAATTGTTCTTAGGACTGCCAGATGTCCACAAAGAGTAAACACACAATACTGAATAGCAAAAAAAAAAAGAGAGAAAATTCCATATTGTCTGCTGCAATAAAAAATATGATTTTTTGGGGAAGTATTTTAAAAAGTTTTTTCTTCATCAGTAATCAGTCAGGAGACCAACTTACAGAAGCAAAAGAATATCATAGAAGAGAAAAAACTAATCTGTGGAATCACACTTACAGTCAAGCGGTTAAGACTGAAGGCTCCGACAATGCCTGATGTTAGGTTTAGAAGTAGGTTAATACCTATGTATAGAATATATTTCCAGGTGCATAGTTCTGGGTTATTTTCTAGTCTAAGTATCATGAACTAACGGAAACCACCCTTCAGTAAGCCTCATGTCATGTGAACTGGTTGAATCTATGATTCCAAGTCTATGACCTTTCAAGGAGTTCACGTAGATTTTACCCCACCTGTAGCATAGTTGCGGTAGGTTGGTAAATGTATCAGTGTTTCAATTTTTTCCGATTAAAATCCCGTATTTTCTCTTGACTTTTCTCATTCAATGCATTTTAGGGTTGTATGTTGTTATAAACCGTATACGCCTAGTCTTTAAAGACTAAGCCATGTTCACCGGATTCTCCTTGTCTTTTCAGGTATATGTTTCTGTCTTCAAATTTTACAGAGTTGAAGCATGCGTCAAATTCTTGAGCAGAGTAGCCTCTCTCTTTCAGCATTAGCTTAAGGTAATCGGACTTTTCACTGTAGTCGGCTATATTATTGCAGTTTCGTACAAATCTTTTTAGTCCCCCCGTAATGAAGGATTGAGTCTCTGAATATGAACAGAGAAATATTAAAGCTTTGGCAGCACCAAACCATATTCGGAAGAGAAACCGGGTGGTCAGTCTTGTAACCAACGTCAAGATGACTACGTGTAGCATTCGACTTGGGATGTCAAGATGGGGCAAAGTGATCCCTCGGTCATCTGGATTTGGCCCAGACGTGAACCAAGGTAATCAGGGGATTCACCGAATGGAATCACTTTGCTCTAACGGCCGTTTCACAAAAAAGTATATGGGACGGGGAGAAGATTTTTAGTTCTATGGTGTATGTGTGGTGGGTGGTACAAAGTAATTTAACATTAGAGAGACAGGATAAAATGGTATATGGGTGGTTAGGGTCAGAAAAAGTAAGCTCCCCACCCCATGTACCATTTTCTGGAACAGTTCTAACAGAGTCATTGTCACATTGAACTGATCATCAGATGAGACATGCATTGAGCTGGTAGTAAAGTAAAGCAACATGTTATTAATGAACTAGATTAATGTTTATTTAACACAGCTATAAATTGTAACAGTCTGTGGGTTCAGCTAGGCACATGTTTGAATGTCTCTCACCCTCAACACTTCCAGCCAACCACTAGCAACAAATATGTACACAAAAAATGGCAAGCAAGCTTCATTCCGTCCATCTAATATATAGAGAAAGGTTACAGCAGAGAGAAACCTTCATGAACACTGATATCTTCATTTAGTAAGATTGCAGTATAACTGTCTAGGCTGGATGTATTTGCATCTTTTGCAATAACAACAGCGCCAAATATGCCATGAAGATGAGACTATGCCATAATGCTGACAATATGAAGAGAGATAGAGAATGGCAGAATATAAATAATAGCCCAAGTACAGCGTTTATGACGATAACACTTTTTTTTTTATTCTTTCGGCTGCAAAATAAATAAACTTCCAGGAAAACAGGTCTCAAACTATCTATGCACAAGGCTACACTAATCACGAAAGTAAAACATACTTTTAGGTAAGGGATGTTGGACATGATGAAAGATATGAACAAAATTAGGCGGTTTAAACTATCCTCACACTGACATGCATGCAATTTTCACAGACAGATCTATGCTAGTTTGCTGGATCCTCTACTTGTGTCGGTAATTCTGATTGGTTGGCTGGAGCAGCAGCAGTATCATTTGATTGGGTTTCAGGTATCAGAACTTCTGGTTGGCTCTGCTGGGCAGCACCACCACCACTGTCATCTGTTTGGCTGTTGTCAATGACCTCATCTGGTGCACCACGAGCACGTAAATTTAAGAATTCCTGTCCGTCCGTTGTGCCTTCGTAGCTGGCCAGATTATCCGAGACAAGAGCGCTCTCTATTTGTTCTACAGCTGATTCTGCGAGGCCATTCCCTAAGCCCTCTGCAGCACCCTGGACAGTCTCTGGACTCGTTCTGGATGGGGCATCTGGGGTGTTCGGAGGAGTTTTCGTGGGGTCAAATGATTTTTCTGTCCCACTAGAGGCAGGTTCCAAACTGACTTCTGAATATGCAGAAAAGTACAATTAAGAAAACCCAGTACAAAATAATGTCAAGAAAGGTCAGATTGTATTAAAGTTGGTCATAATTACACAGGATAACAGACATAACATATCAAGACCAAGAACCTGAAATGTGACAGTTCAAACACAATCATATACATATAGCAATATATGTTGACTCTGATTACATCGGTCACCACCCTGTGAAAGTTGGCATGGTTGGCATATATATCGAGGCAGTTCTAGCCTTAAGAGGAGATGTGGGTCTTAAAAGTGTGATGTCATGTCACTGTAGTGACATAGCAGGTAAAAAACATCGGTCACTACCCTGTGAAAGTTGGCATGGTTGGCATATATATCGAGGCAGTTCTAGCCTTAAGAGGAGATGTGGGTCTTAAAAGTGTGATGTCATGTCACTATAGTGACATAGCAGGTAAAAAACATCGGTCACTACCCTGTGAAAGTTGGCATGGTTGGCATATATATCGAGGCAGTTCTAGCCTTAAGAGGAGATGTGGGTCTTAAAAGTGTGATGTCATGTCACTATAGTGACATAGCAGGTAAAAAACATCGGTCACCACCTTGTGAAAGTTGGCATGGTTGGCATATATCGAGGCAGTTCTGACCCTAAGAGGAGATGTGGGTCTTAAAAGTGTGAGGTAGCATTGTAGGTGACATCAGTCTAGGATCATGAAATTTTGCATAGAAGTAGAGCTGAAGAAAAGATGATTTCATGCCAAGTTTCAGGCTGCATAGATAACTACAACTAACTCTAGACACATCTCTGATCTTTTAAAAAGCGTTGCTGTGTGAAATCATTTGACCAAGTAAGTGTTTTTTATTTAACAAAACTTGTTTATTTTAGCCGCACAATGCTGGGGTAGACAGTTCTCATTTTGACACCCCACCCGTGTTGAAAAACATCAATATTAATCATTTTATTGAAAATTTATAAAATGATCTTGATCAGACAGTACTATCCAAACAAGCTCCTCTAGGGATTAAGACTTTGAAAGTAGATAATTGTAGTGAAAATTTCATCAAGATTAATCAAATATTAATCGCTATTAAAAGTTACCCAGACAAAGAACCACCACGAAAATGCGTTTCAATAAAAAGCTATTCAAATATTAATGAACATATCTTATTAAACACATATGTCAAAATAAAATATAAATATCTAGTTTAAAGTCGTTATTTGACAAAAACAATGCCAAATGAAAATTATAGGTTTACAAAACCAAAAAATGTTAAAATCTCAAAACTGATTTTTTATTAAAAATTATGTGCTTAAGACCAGCTTCATTACAGTGTCACATAACTGATAAGTGTGACACATGACTGGTTGATGTGACACAAGATGGTGATGCATGACTGAAACATGCCATGCTGACACATGTCATACTGATTCAAGTTGGCATGGTCGACTTGTCAAACAACTTGATGTAGCATGGTTGCAACTGTGACCCATGACATATTTGATGTAGCACATGCCTAATGTTACCACACAAAATTGATAGTGTGACACGTAATAATTGATGTGGCATATGCCTGATAGTGTAACACAGGACTGATAATATAAAATATACTGATTTAGGTTGACATGGATGACAGACAACTGATGTGGCACATGTTTGCCTATGTGACACTTAGTAATTGATGTCGCACATGCCTATAGGTGCCTCTCATGAATGATAGTGTGACACATACTAACCGAGTGGGTGCATACTCCATGTAAGAATAAGGAGACAATGCATACAATAGCCGAGTCTAGGGACAACAATGTGTCCAGACTTGAGCCTTTTCATCTGCACAAAGACTTGAACAGCTTCCTAAATGAAGTATCTACCCTGATATGGTAGATAACTTTTGTTGCCAAAAATGATAGATAGTGCAACAAATGTGATGACTGATGCTGAAACACGATTTCATTAGAGACGATTATTTTGTATTCATACCTGGTATATCACCATCAGGAACTTTCCCCCTTCTTTCTGCTTGAAGTGCACGGCACAGGGATTCCAGCCTGTCAATTTTTGCCCGAAATGTTGCTTTTTCTTTGTCATGTTTTTGTTTCTGAAAATAAAAAATAACAAGAGCTGTAAGCTCACATATCCCATTGAAGTGCATGGCACAGAGATTCCAGCCAAGTCATTTTTTGCCTGAAATGTTGCTGTTTCTTTGTCATGTGTTTGTTTCTGAAATAAACATGAGGCACCAGAGGTGCTGCAACCCCTAGGCCCCACACCAAGATGTTCATATGGGTGTAGGAGTTTGGATGCATAGCATAGAGTTATAGCATCTGTATACGCTTTTGTATGAACTACTGATTGAACCATTGGGCTGAATAAAATATGTAGCTTCATAGGCACTTTTTGGTAATAGAAATGAGGAAGTGAGGCTTTTTATCTTTTGTTTTCTTCTTTTGTCCAGATCAAAATATATCCATCTTTTCTAGCAAACTGATGCAGTAGTTCAATACAATTTGCATGAAACCAACAATGTTCTTCGAGTTGCCTTTCATGAAGAGTCAGCCAAGCTCACCAATACTATTTCCTGCACAAAACATCAAACAACTCTTTGACTCAATGTTCAAGTACATGTATAATTTTTGCCAAAATAGTAAAAAATTGTGAAAAAAAAAACCAAACAAAAAAACAGGATTTTTTTTAAGGGTTGATGAAATACCCCGGAGCCCTATCGGGCTGAGGGTTAAAAATAACAAGAGCCGCGGGCTCAAATATCCCCTGCCTGACCTTGTGAGTGTCATTCAAATAGACACAAAATTCAAGCCGTCAACTCCCCCACATTAAAAATACTTAAGTATCCGACATGAAAAGATCCTGTGGCAAGGTACCCACAATTATCGTTTTTCAAAAGGAAAATTCGGCTTGGCCTCTCATGGCACGACCGTGGCATGAGAATCCCAAGTGAGATATTTGGAAAGAATCGGTTGAGGTTTCTGAAGTTATTGTCTGGAAACTAAAGGAGATGGTATGATAAGGCGGCATTTTGGCCTATACGTGGTGCTGTTGAAATTGCAAAAAATAAAATGTACTAAAAATAACTGATGTTTAATTTAACGACAAGAGAAAATATCTGTACACAATATGTGAAAGTTCTAGCTCGATTGCGTTATGATTATAGTTACGACATGAAATTGAAATCGACAGCGTATTCTATTTCATGAAAAATACGAAGCTGCGCATCAAAAAACCCCTCGGCTCTGGGTACATTCATAATGTATTCAATTTGAACCAAGATGTCAGGAACACCAAGCAGTCAAGTCACAAATATACAGATTATCAAAATTTTGCAATTAGAAATGACCCCTAAGATTTCCGTCCAATCAGAGAAACCGGTATTCATTACATAAATTTCTTGATGCATCAATGATGTATACCAAATTTTACATCGAGCATTTGAACGGTATCAGAGATAGAGATCATTAATGATTTTGCATAAATTAAAGATGGCCACCCTTCCTTCCCGCCACTCAGAGGAACTGATGTGGTTATTCATTGAAACTTCTCTTGATACATTGATGCTGTATACCAAGTTTCGTATAGAACACTGAAATGATATCAAGAGATATACATCATTAAAGATTTTGCATAAATTAAAGATGGCCACCAAGGTTTCCGCCCAATCAGAGAAACCAGAACTGTCATTTGTCGTAAGTCTCTTGATGCATCGATGATGTATACCAAATTTTACATCGTGCACTTGAACGGTATCAGAGAACGAGATCATTAATGATTTTGCATAAATTAAAGATGGCCGACCATCCTTCTCCCCACTCAGAGGAACTGATGTGGTTATTCATTGCAAGTCAGTTGATACATCGATGCTGTATACCAAGTTTGGTATAGAACACTTAAATTGGATCAGAGATATATATCATTAAAGTTTTTGCATAAATTAAAGATGGCCGCCAAAGTTTTCGGTCAATCAGATCCCGATTCAAAGTACCTGGATGTATCGATGATGTATACCAACTTTCATATAAAACAACTGAATGGTAACAGATATGTATCATTATCGATTTCGCATAAATTAAAGATGGTCTCCAGGATTTCCAGCTAATCAGAAAAGCCGGTTTGGTAATTTATTGAAAGTTGCTTGATGTATCGATGATGTATACCAACTTTCGTATTGAACAGTTGAATGGTTTCCGAGATATGGATCATTATCCATTTCGCATAAAATTAAAGATGGCCGCCAAGGTTTTCACCCAATCAGGTCCCAATTAAATAGGCTTCTGGTCCTTGACTAGGTAAATAAGCATACCAAATTTGGAATTCTTCAGTGGAACCGTTCTCCGGCTATCTCGCTCACGTACAGACGTACGGACATACGGACGTACGGACAGACGGACGTACAAGACGACGACAATACCCCATGGCCAAAATTGGCCGAGGGGTAAAAAAAGAGTCCAAATCGAGTCATTTAAACACAAATTTAGACAAGGGCCCCTCAGACCAAAAAGCCATTTAACCTGGTGATGTACGGTGGCATTACATCTCCACTGGTGGAAAATTTCGAGTCTAAATGTGTGTTTAAATGACTCTATTTAGACTTTTTTTTCCCCGCAATAGCACATGCTACAGATTCAATTTCATGTCATAACTATAATCATAGCACAATCGAGCTAGAACTTTCACATATTGTGTACATATATTTTCTCTTCCCGTTACTTAAAAAAATTATTTTAGGACATTTTATTTTTTCAATTTCAACCGCACCACATAAAGACCAAATTGCTGCCTTATCGTACCATCTCCTTTCAACTTGGCCCCAAGATGGTAGCACCTTTAGCCCGATGGACATGAAAACAATCCCAATAGAGATCTTGAGGGCAAGTATCCACATACCAATTTGGAAAGAATCGATACAGGTTAACAACAGTTTTTGTCCAGCTGGAACTAAATCTTGTTGAAATAGACTCTCTGTCTTTAATCAAGAAGCATTAAACATTTATAAACAATGTTTCTATTTGTTACTAAGTCAAACCTGCTTTAATTAATGCCTTTAATCTCCAATTAAATGCACAATCAAACGTAGAAAAACGGAAGTTAAAAGAAAAAGTTAACTCCCCTAGGAGAGTTGTCCGCCCCTAGGAGAGCTCTCCCATTCAATCCAGCGTGGTTACTATAAAGGTCATTGTAAGCCTTATTCCAATCCTCTTTCTCAAACCGAGACCAGTAGTAAACAAGGCCGCGGTACGAGGGGAAGGAAGGGAGGGCAATTAAATTAAAGCAGGTTTGACTTAGTAACAAATAGAAACATTGTTTATAAATGTTTAATATTTGATTCCTAAGTCTAAAACCTGCTTTAATTAATGCCTCAGTACCAACATATGGAGGTGGGAACCTCGGTCTTGAAGTAGTTCCAAAAGTAGGCTAAGTAACCGCTGGAATGACACAGAAACATGGGCATAAGCATGAAACAATCAACAATCAACAATTGAAACCCTGGTCAAAGACGAAAAGGTTAAAATGTGGATATGATACTGATGTACTTATCTTGATTGTCTACATCCATGTAGCTGTGCTCGTGGTGTGGAAGTAATTTCTACCGAGAAAGGACCCCTACCCGAAGGTTGATAGGTCTACTCGGGAAGCCATCTTTACCAAGAAAGGACCCCTACCCGAAGGACGATAGGTCTACTTGGTAAGGCTTTATCTGCAAGCAGATTCTTGGCTGTTCCTAAGTCCGGGTGAAGCAGAACCAGTCCGTGCCTAGAGGTCGCCAAGCCACACCATTCTCAGTCCACAATCGTCTTACGTCCAACTTGCTTCTTGGGAGTTGAGCGTAGATGACGCAGCTGAGATCATGAGAAGGAAGTCAGATTCAACCTGAAAGACACAATCAAAACCGCAATTAAGGTAAAGATCACACTCACCATGGAGTCAGGCATCTTAGAGTGATGATTTAGTGTCCGACATCTCTTAGAGGATCCAAGGTCGTCCATCTGACTTATTTCTTCCTTCAATATGTGATCAATCAAATGTGGACCAATAGTATGAATGAGATGAGATGATACAGCAATTTGCAGATTTGCTGCGATGATACAAAATGCCGCCCCCCCCCCTTTTTTTTTGAAAATTTAGTTGACCACGTGCTGGGCAGCTATAAGCGGCCCAAGCGTGGTCATCCTATCTGACTGGACTGACATATCTCTCAGATAGAAGTTGGTGAACGTGGAGTTCGCCGTCCAGGCACAAGACTGGACAATGTCAAGGAGGGACAGGTTCTTCCATAACGGCCATGACGTGGCAATGGCGCGAATCTCATGAGAAGAGGCAGTCGACAACAGAGGGGGAGCGTCTATGGCCAATTGATAAGACCATTTAATGGTTTTCTTCAACCACGCGGCGATGGTATTTTTAGTAATGTCACGCAAAGCCGACGGGCGAAGAGACAGAAATAACAGGCGCCGAGAGCCGCGAGCGGAGTCGGTACGAGTAAGATAGTGGCGAATCGCACGAACCGGGCATAACAGGAGGTCGTCCTCGAGCCCATGCACGAAGTCTGACAACGCAGGAATGGAGTACGAACGTTGAGCGCACGGACCTGAACGAACAGACTCATTTTTGGCGATAAACTCCGGAATGGGCCGAAAAGAAATGCGAGACCAATCCGCCGTCCAGGTCATAGAAGATCTTTCAAGAGCATGAAGTTCAGACACTCTAGACGCTAAAGCAAACGCCGCCAAAAAGGCAGTCTTATAAGACACAGCTTTTATAGAAGCGGATTCTAAAGGTTCAAAGGGCGGACGAATCAGAGCACACAGAACCACACCGATATCCCATTTCGGTAACAGTTGGCGCGTACGGCGAGACTGTAACGCGAAGGCGCGAATGAGCGCAGAGATATTATCGTTTAGACTAATGTCTATACCCGAGGTAAGACGTAACACCCTAGCCAGAGCAGATCGATACCCTTCAATGGTGCTGATTTGAAACTTCTTATCACGATGAAGATGAAGGAGGAAGTCAGCTACTAGGGAAACAGAGGCAGAGTCGGGATCGGCATCATGTCCTCGGCACCAGGAGACGAAATAGGCCCATTTCGCCTGATAGAGCTGCGATGTGGAAGATCGATTGGCTGAAACCATCGTTCGTGCAACCTCTGCTGAAAAACCTTGGACTGCGAGTGCATTCTGGATAGTCTGCAAACGTGTAGGTTGAGCCACCGTGGGTTGTGATGAAAAATCCCGTGCGGTTGACGTAACAGGCTGGGCCAAACTGGCAGACGACGTGGCGGGGCCGTGAGAAGCGGGACCAAAACCGGAAACCACTGTCGACGAGGCCACCACGGCACTACGAGTAGGATGATGCAGTCGTGACGAGAAATCTTCTGAAGCACTTCCAGAATTAGGGCCATCGGTGGGTAGGCATAAGCTAGGAAGTTGTCCCAATTGATTGACAGGGCGTCGATGTCGAAGGCTTGAGGATCCAGAATCGGACTGACAAACAGGGTCAATTGGGCGTTGTTCCTCGTCGCAAACAGATCGATCAGAGGGGACTCCCAGATGGTGGAGATCTGCTGGAACACCTCCGGATGAAGTTGCCACTCGGTCTGAAGAACGGTGTCCGGACGTGATAAGCTGTCCGCTAAGACATTGAGCCGCCCCGGAACATGGCGGGCGTGAAGATGAATATGATGAAAACGAGTCCACTCGTACAGATCCCAAACTAGACGAAACATTGGTAGCGAGCGGGTGGTTCCCAACTTGTTGATGTGCGCAATGACTGTGGAATTGTCCGTCGCTATGAGGAGAGACGAGTACGTGAGACGATGACTCCAATGTTGCACCGCCAGGATGACTGCCTTCATCTCCAGAAGGTTGATGTGAAGACTGGCATCCAACGTTGACCATCTGCCGGATACCACGAATTCGTCCAGATGGGCACCCCAACCGGTCTCGGACGCATCGGTGTACAGATGATGACTCGGAGCCGGAAAACGGAATGGAACGCCCTGCATGACGTTGAGCCGGGATTGCCACCAGACCAGATATGGATGAAGAGACGTCAATACCGGCACCGCTGGATTGATGGAAGGTGTCTGTAGGTAAGGATACAGATGATACTGTAGTGGACGCACCTGTAGTCGGCCGTAATGAGTTAGGTCCTGTGTGGAAGTGAGCAAACCTACCAAACTTTGCCACTGTTGACGTGTCCGTGACGTTGATGACAAAAACTTTCGGATCAACAGCTGAATTTTGTCCCAACGATCCTCTGGAGGGTATACCCGTTGATGATAAGTATCGAACACTGCGCCGATGTAACGGCGAACTTGAGCCGGGACTAACTCTGACTTGAGAGGATGAGGGATGAATCCTAGATGACGTAACACCAGAAGCGTGAAGTGGACTTGCACGTTGAGACGGGACTCGTCCGCCGCCCATAGGAGGATGTTTTCTATATAAACCTCTATCTGAATACCTCGCAGGTGTAGAAATGCCATGACAGGAGAGGTAATGCGGGTAAACAACCAGGGGGCTATGTTGACCCCGAATGGGAGGGCCTGCCATTCGAAGCGACGTTCGTTGATAACGAAGCGGAGATAACGGCGATGACGTGGATGAATTGGAATATGAAGATACGCGTCCTGCAGATCGACTGAGGCCAGCCAATCCTGATGATGTATGCGGGCCCGAATCGATGAAACAGTCGGCATCTTGAAATGAGGGGGGGTGGTGAGATGAAACTTGTTTAACACTTTTAGGTCGATCACCATCCGCATCTGGAGCGAGTCTTTCTTGGGAACCAGAAATACGTGGCTGTAAAACCCCAAACTGTCCTCTGTCCGAGGTAACTCCCTGACAGCTCCCTTGTCGATGAGCGTGTTGACCGAAGACAGAAGAGTCTGCACGTGACCCGCGGAAACTGGCAGGCGGGATGGGCGTGGCCAAACGATGAGTTTGGGAAGGGAACGAAAAGTGAACAGGAAACCGTCCTCCAAAACTCTTAAAATCCAGGTGTCGTCCGTGATGAGACGCCAGTTGTCTACGAAGTATTGAAGGCGGCCGCCCACAACATGATGACTGAATGAACGGAAAGCAGGAGGATGAAAAACTTCGGCTTGATCGGACACGGAAACTTGATAGTCATTTGCTGGAATGACCACCCCTCTTGGTTGATTTTCCACGAAAGGAACGGCGACCCCGGCCTCGTGGAGGTTTGTCGATACCCCGAAAATTCCCCCGAGCGCCCCCATCTTGTTGAGTGGTAGAGGACCTACGACCACGCTTCTGGCGACGATCCGAAGAACCACCCCGAGCAACAGCCGCAATCAAGCGCGCAGTACGTTCTTCACGAATGACGGGTACAACGGACTCAATAGCATTGTTGAAAATGGAACTGGATGCTAATGGCTGATGAAGCAAATCATCCTTAACCATAAAGGAGACGTCCGGCTTGACAACCTTAAGTAAGGCGTTGCGTTGCGCTTGGAGAAGCGAAACGTATGAATAAGAACTGGCCTCAATAACTTGACGGTTAGCCTGCACTAGGGTTTCAATGAAACCCCGTAAATAGGCAACGCGACCCGGAGACAAAGAAGTCGACCCATCGTCCAGGCGTAACTCAGGATCCAAAGCAATCCGCGAAGTAGCCAACAAAAACCAATTGGCGACTGAAGAAGCACGTTGGATTGCCAATAACATCTCTTGGATATTCTCCACGAAATTGGAATTGAACTCAAGCGGAGTCGACTTAGACGACTTAGAAATCTGCGATAAATCTCGATCACGTTTGGGTGGTTTGTCAGGCAAAACGTTATCATGAAGGTCATGGCGAGCCCGGAAACGAGGCTTCTTGAATTTATTGTCATCCTGTAATTGACGATCAAACTTCTCTAAATGATCCGCCCACGCTGGGGACGGAGCGCATGTACGAGGAGTCACAGGCTTGGAAGACGTGAATGCAGAATCCGCTGCTGTCCGACACTTATCACTAGATGGAACAACCTTCGAAGGGGCGGGCATATCCGGAACCAACGCTAAAAGCGCCTGCATTCTAAGCAAAAAATCCATCTTCGACGTATCCTCCGAACTTTCCCGAGAGGAAGAAGAATCATCCGACGAACTCGACGAGACCGGAGATTGAGAACGAGAAGAAGATAAATCATGATCCACCGAATGATCAAGGAAAGGTGCCCGTTGATAATGAACATGGTAATCTTGATCAGAAGGAGCCGAAACCCGAGGTAAACGGTGAGTAGGATCAGGAGAATGAACTGTCGAAGTACGAGAACGGCGTACCGGCGAACGGGAGGGCCGTAAATTAGTACCAAAATGAACCGGTGGACGAGAACTACGGACCGGAGAACGAGACCGCCGAACCGGCGCAATAGAACCACGAACAGGTGAAAACAAACGATAAGGTAGTGAAACCGAACGCCGTGTCCGAGAACGTGAACGGTATTGTGTACGTGAGTGTCGTGTAGCAGTATGTGAACGACGATGTGAAGAATCAACAATCGCGGGAACTGGAGTTCGTAAGTTCGCAACTTGAACACTTAACGGTAGAACCGAACGAGCTTCCATAGATTTTTCGGAATTAGGAAAACTATGTTTAGTCTTAACCCGTAAAGGAGAAACTGACACACGACGACGTTTATTTGTTTTCTTCCTTCTAGAAGAAACATGTGGTGAACCGATAGGTAAAGGTGAAATAACCTGAGGCAAAGAATTCTTTTGTCTGACGGAGACAATGGAATGGCCAGGCAAGACCGACCTGGTCTTTGTTGAGTGTAACAAAGGAACGGGTTTTGGATCGACCCTAGACAATGAATCTCCGGACCGGGTCAAACTGTCTAGCAACCTAGAATTATCTTCGTGTAGGATAGTACCGCTTGGTGGAATATATACTGACGCGGGAGAAACTGGGTCTTGACCAGCTCGGACAAGATCTTCATTACACTTCATATCATTGACCAAAGAAATTTCTAAGACCCGTCTGTCGATCTCCGAAATAGACGGGTCATCACAAGCATGTAAAAGAAAAGCACGATGAGCTTGGGCATAACTCCTCCAAGCCGTCGGATCCCATAATACACATTCCGCGCACGTGGACGCACGATAACACAAATCTTTACAAGAAAAGCAAGCGGTGTGAGCGTCCAAAGGGGACAAATTTTTCCCGCACGTACGACAAGGAATACAAGTCGGAACTTCAGACATAATAATACAATAAGTAAGTTCCGAATAAACAACAAAGTCAACACTTGATAAAGGATATACCAGCGAGACAACAACAACTAATGTTGTAAAATTGACTCTGAACACTTCCCTAGATGTGCACTGCTCGAGCAAACAGGAGAAAGAGGATTGGAATAAGGCTTACAATGACCTTTATAGTAACCACGCTGGATTGAATGGGAGAGCTCTCCTAGGGGCGGACAACTCTCCTAGGGGAGTTAACTTTTTCTTTTAACTTCCGTTTTTCTACGTTTGATTGTGCATTTAATTGGAGATTAAAGGCATTAATTAAAGCAGGTTTAAGACTTAGGAATCAAATATGTAACTAAGGCTTGATTTGGGGGCCTGCTGATATCTAAAATTAGGCCAAAAGTTGGGTGTAGCAGGCCATCTTCCATATTTTGCCTCCCATTTTGTATATGTTATGGAAAAACAGCAGGTCATTAGAAATTTTCTAAGGAAGGCCCTAATGTAACACACGTAACGTTACGTGCACTTAACTAATTAATTATCAAACATAAAGACAATGTAGCAATTCAATTTTATGTGCATCACAACTCCATAGTTAATGTACCTTTGCATATGAAAAAGTATTAAGCTCCTGTTATTTATGCCCTCTACTGTAAACTTTATATGAATTTGTGTTAAATGTGTTACGCCACCTGGTAGACAGTAAATTCTAGTTGTTAACACCTTAAAAATTTTATTTCAAACGGAAACGGTCGTTATTATTCAGAAGATAATGTGTTATCCAATGATATTTTGGAGTTTCACTTGAAAACCAACATAGCTTAGCAAAAATGAATCCACTAACTCTTTAGGTGTGTTTTGTCATATTAAGAAAATGAGAAAGAAAATGGTTGATTTCACCTGTAATTATCAGACAGGTGTATACTAGAAAATGCAAACTACTGTAACAACAAGTAATCTGGATCTATTTGCTACCATAAAATCACAAGTTTCGTCCACATTAACATTTTAAAAATTTGGCATGTTTGGACCACTTCCTGTGGAATGGGCCTCTACATGCTTCATTACTGTAAATACCAGGATCTAGGAGCTGATGGAAATTTTGGTCAGAGAGAACTTTCATCTCCATCAACCTTGAGTGAATGAGTGAATAGAATTTAACGTTGCTTTCAACAATATTTCAGCTATATCGCGACGAACCAACTAAGCACCACCCAGCCAAGTTGCGTTCCTGCTACTTCAAAGAAGAAATCTTTGAAGCAGCATGAAACCAGACACCCTCCATCCACCCTATAAAACACTGAGGACAGCACACAAGACACAGACAGGACGTTTACATGGTGCAATAAAGACAAGTGATCCATCAGCCTTGAAATATAACTGCAGACGAATTCTTACCTCTTCTGCCATTTCTACAAGAGCTTTGTTACTCGTCTCCCATTTCCCTCTCCACATCATTGTCTCCTTCTCTAGCTTCTTGATCCTCTTTGTCATCTACAAAAACACAAACATGTAACGTCTTACTTTGTATCCCCTTTGTGATGGTGTTATCAACACCAAACATACTCACGATAACCCAGCGATCGACATCACACTTCACAGCAGTGTTGTGTCATAGTAAACATGTGTGATCTAAAAGTAGTCATTGTCACAGACAATTTGAACGACACCAATCAATGTAACGCCATCACTATCAGCTAAGGCATACATGGTGGGGAATACCATGTTCTGAACATCACGATGACTTGCTACACAAGTGGACCCAGGTTCAGAGTGCCCAATATTTTGGATCCATATATTATGACAGGGACACCTAAGAATATTCATAAAGCTGTGCGACTTCATTCGACTCATAATGCAGATATCAAAAGAATCTCATCTTCGTTTAGTAGTATGCCAGTATCAGCAATGCTCAAATGAATTACTCTCCCTCTGTTTTCATTGTCATCCATCTGAACACAAAAACGATGAGAAACAATGATATTACCATTGCTAACATTGAGTTATTTGACTTCCTGAGACAGAGAACCCCCACTGCCCCCATACAAACTAGTACCGGTACTCAACAGATATCCTCCCATATTTTCTCAATACTTTCTATATTATGCAGGGTTCATGAACCTTGAGAAGTGAAATTTCCATGGCTTCTTCATATTAATCACCACTTTGCAGCCAATGGTGGAGGATCATATATTATCAGCATATTTCCCCATATTGGAAACATCATTTTTTCCCCCTTTGGTAGCCTGGGATGCAACATGAAGTTTCTCCATATTGTACAATTAAATATTTTACTTGTATTTTCCCATTATCTTAAAAAAGTTCTACGACCAAAACATACATTCCATGATTTTCATGCCTGGAAAATTGATTATCAAATTCCATGAGTTTTCAGGATACCCTGGTTATGGTTTCTTCTACAATTCTTACCTTGTCCATTTCTGTTTTGAATTTCCCGAAAACTTCATTACTTTTGTTCAATGTTGTCTGGAATTCCTCATATTTTTCTGTATACATGGCAAGCTAAAATAAATGAAAGAAAATAAAACATGCAACCCTTGTCACGATAAACCTTTCAATAAGAGCTTCACAATAAGCCTGTTCACACTCAACAATTTCATTACATTTACTACCACCATCTAGTGCCATCTATGAGCCATACAGAGGCAGAATAGTGACAAGTTGACTCCCCCTAATGAGTGAACTGAGACACACATGAATTTCTCACAGATGGGCAAAAATTTGGTTACCATAGAAACCACACAGATCTTCTAGATGTTTTGATCATATCCTTCCAACATGCCTATTTGTATACACAAAATTATGACAACATTTGAGATTCACATCATTCCCTGGTTTGGAGCCACATCAAATGGTCAGTGACCTTGACATTTTGACCTTAAAAGCAAAAGGTCTCTTTACTTTCTCAAGGTTAATTCATAGTTAACCTATTTTCTATTACAATCTGTAACCTGAACATGCTCAAAGCGTGTGGGAAAACAGAATTCCACACAGTTTATGCACACATGGTACTGTTTTCGTCCGATCAACATCACTGATTGCCAAATGGGGTAGAGTGGACTTCTGATATTTTTTCAGCTGAGGCCGAACATATAATTTGCTTATTTTTCTATGACATATACTGGATGCATTTTCCATCTTGTATACAAATGCTTTCTGTGTCAACCATAATTGATAAAACACATCATGCCCACACAGCAGGTTATCCAGAGTAAATCCATGGGAGACTGTTATAGCTCTGACAATGAGAGAATGATCATTGGGGGGTCTGGCATTGAAGTATTCCATCCAAAAAAAACCCTCCCCCCCCCCCCCCATGTACACATGGTGTACAAACAAACAGTGTACAGATTTCTTTGACCCCCCAATTCCTCCCCTCACGTACGCATACGCCTGATCACCATGAAAAGGAACAGGCCCAGCCACAATAATTTGTCACACAGCGCAAGCAAATATATGGTGTTCAAATATAACACCAAGATTTGAATGTCGTATGAATGCTTTTCTGCAAATTTCTTGATGACGGCTCCTGCCACATACGTAACGATAAGGGAGATAACCTGATCAGTTCATAGGTGGCACTGCTACATTTGATGATTTCCTATGCTTTGTTATCAATGAGTGTGCCTGGTTTGGCCTATAGATTGATTGCATATGCTGAACTATATACGCTGTGGCTTTGACTCTCTCCCTACCCCTATACGCAAGGTGTACGCCCTGTAACATACCCCTGTTCTTGTGTAAGCAATACTAGAAAGCCCCCTCTTTGGATATTAAATCTGGGGTTTAGGTGACGGATACAATGTAAAAGAACATTCTATCTCAACAATTCACTTTTCTGGAAACATCACAAAGATTGTAAGCACGAGACTCTAGACTGAAGGATTTGAAAAAGAACAAAATCAAATCAGGCAATAGATATCTTCAATGAGCGATAATTCCCCAGTATTTGAACAAGAACTCCCAGATACCAGGAATGAGGGGTCAGTTTTCATGGAAGTTAGTATGGAATTACACACCAGCTCTCATTAAAACTTAAAATTAACCAGATTCAAAACTGAAACGGACATCAGAGGTGGTTTCGAGGTCGCCAGCATCCTGCAGAAGGGCCCTGACAGCGATCCAGTCATCAGCTGACCAGGACAACATATTACATCTTCTGAGTCAGTAGTAAGCTTGAAATAGAACCATCCACCTAAAACGCTCAATATCCATTAGAATACATAGTCTGAATTCAGTCTATGAATATCTGGTTGACCATCATCCCTGTATTACCAAGGAATACAAATACAATCAGCCTTTCAGCCAGTCTTACCTGTGCTCTCAGTTGTTTTTCCTGAGCTTCGTGAAGTTCAGATTTCTTCGCAGACTCTGCCATCTTATGTATCACCTGAGGAGGAGACATTACAACAGGTTCATCTAACAGTCTTACCTACAACTGCTTATACACATCAATTTTCCATGATAACCATGATTTTCCATGATTTCTTGAAGTCGCGATTTTCCAAGGCGCGAGGGAATGTTTTTTTTCTTCAAAATAAACGATTCATTCGCGATCACTGTTCGAATGGTTTTTATTTTCTGTTGGCAATCGTTTTTCAATCGGAAAAATTCTCGCGAATAAAAAGCGATATCGCGATTCAATCGTTTTTTTAATCGAGAAAATATAAGCGATTACAAAAAAAATGATTGAGGATTATAGCCGAAAGTAGTACGGTAAGGTTCAGCCTGACTGACCCGCATACACGTTCGAGTTTCTGTATCATAAACACTTCAGTCAGACTATATAAAGTTCGATCATTTTTTCTACTTCCTTTTCCATTCTTCTTTGCCTTGTGTAAAACTATAGCGTGTTTCAGTTCAGTTGGCGGTTATATAGATGCGATGGGGATATTGAAAGAAATTGAAAAAATAAATATATATATACATAGGAATAATGGGTATGCATATAATTATAACTATAATTAGTACGGGACACAGGCCCGGATATGGTCAGATTGAGTCATTCGCACTTGCAATTTCGTCTATTATTTTGAGTATTTCTGTGTTTTAAAGCTGGTATTATTCCAGATTTCTTGTGTAGTGTTTTTCGTGAACGTTTTTGGCATCTGTGTGTGCTGAAATTTTGAGTTGATTCGTCAGATTTTCGCTGTTCGCGTGTTTTTTTTGTCCTACGATCACCATTTTCCTTGTGTAGATAGATGGCGCTGTATTGAATATAACATTGTCATACGGGGCTTTTGAGGCTTCGAAAGCACTTAATTATTAATATATAGCGCGGGCTATTTGTAAAACTTTTCACAACTGTCATTAGTTTGTTTGGTTGTGTGAATTAATCTTTTCTGGAGCTCTCTGGGTGGGAGTCTTGTTGTGTGGCTCCCTAAGTGGGAGTCTATAAGTGCAAAACCCCACAGTTGCCTGACTTGTGGGATATTTGATGGTAGATGAATACGTATATTTTCAATAAATTGTGAAAATTAATAAATACAAAGGGTAAATATAAATATAAAAGAAATGATTCAAAGAAAATAATGATATTGATTATTTTTCACAATTTGATGAACATACACGTATTCATTCACCATCAAATATCTCATAAGCCTGATAATTGCAGTATGGAAAACACTGAAAGTGGGCTGAACGCGGTTTGCTTGGCAAGATGATCAATGTCTCGCCTTTGGCTAAAAAGGAAACCTTGACCATGCGAAGATGTTTCAAAATCCCTGTATAATTCAGGTCACGTGACTTGGTTGCTGAATAATCAAACAATGCCCCTCACCGCGTATCATACTATATGTGAAATGACTGCTTATTCAATAAAATATGAATATAAAACGTCTTTGTATGTCCGACAGATTTTCAAATCCCACATTTAAATCTTTAACCGATGATCGTACTCGGACGAGAAATTTTTTTGGTTAATCCAGTAAGAGATGAAATTATATAATATTCAGTTGGTTTCTGGCTTGAACTTCCCTTTGGAATCATTCATAGTTCATTTATCAAAATGTAAAATTAAAATAAAAAGTATTGTACATATGCGAATCCAACCGTTATATGCGATTCAATCACCATTGTGATATGTATTTGATATAAATATGAAATCACTGCCGCGAATATTCTTATAATAAATAAAATTAACTTGATGGTGATTTTTTTTAACTTATTCACATCTCAATAGTTTAAAAACTGTACCAAAACATGAATGTATACCCTTTCCTAATGTATGTTTTACTATAGCAAAATATACATATTTAATTACACTATTTTTCACCTTAATTAACCTAGAAATTCTCGGCTGGAGGGCTAAGCTGTTCTGGGTTATCCGCCATGTGCCCATTCACACCTCTATCAAGTCTGTGCCGTAATCATTCTGATAATGCAATCAACGACGAACTTAAATCCACTCATGACCTTATTAAATAAACATGTGATTTTGTCATTTACGCTTCGCCAGAGTAAATCTGAGCGCGGATGTCACAGGAAGCATGGTACAGGTATGTGTATAGATATTTCCAGCATACGCCCTACTTCGGCTTGTAGGAGACTATAGATCGTGAATCATATATATTATCCGCTAATCTTACGCATTTATACAGTATAGTAATATAGGTTTTCCATCGACAAATCCGCAACCAGCATTAAATGTAGTTCCCAGTTCGCGGATAGCGCGGCGTACGACGGCAACACGGCCTATGTGTCAGGTATCACTCCGCCTCACGATTCTCTCGCACCTTGAAAAAACGATTCTCTCGCGATTGAAGATTCGCGATCAAGAACGGATCGCGCATGGGTAAACGATTCAAAAACAATATCGCGAGAGAATGGTTTTTTTCAGAAAAGGTTCAATCGTTTCTTCTCATTTTTTTTCTCGATATCCTCGCGACTGATTCACGAATGATCGTTTTTCAATCGAGAAAATTGAAGAAAAATCGCGACTGAAGAAAAAACGAATAATGGAAACGATCCCTTACTGAAGAGATCTTCTAAGCCATTCAAATCCACTGATGCAACACCACTCACTCAATAAAAAAGTGAAATAATGCAACAAGAAATGTGAGACTGGACTTCTTGAAAATCTCTCTCACCAGGACAGCAACTCCTATCTCGGTAATTTGTGAACAATAGTTTAACTTACTATTTCTCTTTCTGCTTTATTCTGCTCCTGTTCTTTCGCCAACAGACACTGGGCCTGCTGAAGTTTGGCTTCGTGTAGTTGTGTTTCCAGATCTCTGTGTTTCATCAACTTATCTATATGCTGCAAGAGATGAGCTAAACAGATTAGAAATGGTAGTTCTCCAGGCAATATAACAATTAAGACTGGCCAGACCACCTATTGCTCTCCAACAAACACATTAAATGAAGAAAACATTTACAGTAGCACCTTAACTTTGATGAGGTGACATGTTTATCCAAAACTGTATTCAAACCTCATAATATTTGTGAATGAAATAACCATGATTCAAGCAACTAAAGCCACCAGGTGTATCCATTATTTAATTGTTACACCTATAATATACTCGGTTGTCCAGTATTATTAAAGTTTATATACATATTATAAAATGCACTTATGCTGGTGCTGGCAAAAACCGACCTAAGCCATGTAGATCCATAATGGCCGTAACTGTCCAAAAATTGTCACATTTCAGCACCAAGTAAAAATATTCCTTTTACTGTAAATGCCTGAGTGACCACTCATCGAGATTCCCCATCATACAACAAGGATATCATTGGCAAAAGACATTCAAATTTTATGGCAAATTATACCAAAAACATCTATACACTTTTTATTTATTGGAGGCTGGGTATTCATACCTTCTTTGTGATGGGAATAGAGAAATTTGACTAAGAATTCACTGGTCTTTTTTTGCCATTTTCAACCTCAAAGAAATCTCATTTCCCGTCGATTGTCAAGTTCAGGGTCGCATTTCAAAGGTCATTTCCTGCATTTTTGACCTATGATGTGTGCGTCATCGTTTAACAAAACATAAAGGATTTGATTGGATAATCTTGACATGTTTTCCATCGATAAATCCAAGTCGAGTAAAGCTAAAGCTGACTGGTCCACAATTACGTCATGGGGAGAATACAGTGAGAAACGTTGGCAGTGATTTTCGCTGTCCACCAGTCTCCTGTCCGTGGCCATTTTTCAATTTTCGAGCTAAGTTGTAGAGACAAGGTTTTGAATTCTGTGGAAATAAAGCGTCTCACAAATTTATTTGTGCCATCGAAGCCTGCTGGGACACAGTGCTGGTGTTGTAGCTCCATCGTCACTTTGGAATGAACAAATTTCGAAAAGATATTCTATGGACACCTACATTCTGTGGACACCTGCATTGCGGATAAAACCAAAGTTTTGAGGTAGTTTTTTGTTCTGTTTCTCGCCCGATTTTGTTTTATGTTATCCACAAACATACAGATATTTTAATAATCAGTTGGGTAAGCTTTGGGCTTATAAAAAATATATATATTTATCAGGGTTTCTGTCAAGCAACATGCATAATTTACTTCAAAAAAGACATTTCATACATCAGCCTATTGTTTAAGCTGAACATCACTGAGAAATCTGAATCCATAGGGTAGATTTTCATTACTCTCTGCAGGTAGCAAAGGGTTAAGAGTCTGGTGTATGGAATCAGAGTACAAAGGGAGATAATCAGTCTGATTGATTACTGGATACTAGAGGTATGAAGATATTGGGCCAAGGGAGAGAACTCTCGCAATTACGAATGTATACAATACCTCTTCCCTCGCACCATACTGATCAACCAGTTTTTTAAGCTTCTGTCCAAGTTCCATATTTTCTTCTTTGAGTTTGATATTTCTTTCATGGTTATCTTGCATCTGTGCCTGAATTTCCCCTATTGTACTCTGCAATGAAAACAGACAATATATTTGCAGGTATTATGTAAATGTCCATTTCTTTCCAATTAATGCACAAATCTGAGGACAAAACTATCAATTGCATTGTAGAGACCTTGCGTCGGACCTTGTACTCTCACCTGGTGGTACCAATAAACACCACACTTGTTAAGGATCAGGCTAACTAAACTATGAGCTCTTAGATTTCAAACCATGAAGGTATCTTGATCAACCACAGTGGAAGCTTCAATGGTCAAACTGCAACAGTGTGCACAGTTCTGGAGGACTTCATATGGTGTCTCATGGTTTACAAATTGCACCACACGTGAGAAACTGTGGCAGCATCATGAAAGTTAATTAAATATGTGTTCACCATCTATTCACCTCTAAGTGTCGATGGAATTAAGTCCATTTGCTCTCTTACAAGCCGAACAAGGCATCTTGTTCACATAAAGACTTCAACAGGATTTGTAATAAACTACCACTTGCTAACAGTTTGTCATAGTTCTTACACATATAGGCTTATGGTGAACAACCACGATAGAAACTGATAACAATAAATTGGGATCTTTCATGACATCAGTGTGACAATTCTCTCACGGTTTAACCATAAAGCCTGATCCTTTGTTGGACATGAAATGAGTGTCACATACACAGGCAATTTTTCAGAGACATTTACCATGCTGTACGCTACTGCACAGAAAGGTCCACCATACATTTAAGTACTGAGCTGTAACTGAACGGTTCCCGTGTGATAATCACAGCTCAGAACTACACTGCACTGAACTGAGCAGTACATGTCAGTTTAGCAACAGGCTGGTTCCATAGGTAACTAAGCAGTACTGCACAGTAACATGCTGAGTACTGTTCAGTTACCATGCAGTACTGTTCAGTCATGTTCCTTGCGGTACTGTAAGGTATCCAATCAGTACTGACCATTTTAGTGGTACTGTTTGGATACTGGTCAGTACTGACTAGTACTGTACCGAGGGTACTCTTCAGGGGCCCTTCCTCGCGGTTCCCATTCAGTTATCACATGGTACCAACATGAGGAAATTTGGCTGTGTACAATTTATCAAATGTACAATAGCAACTGTACATGTAGGTATATTTTGATTGAGTAGCTGAATTCTTCATGTTATCACAGTCTAAAGATGGAAGTGACAGAGTGATAGACCAACCAACAAATACCCGTCGGTCAGTGTTCAACCCCACATTAATAATCAAGCAAGTCAGGAGGACATTATATATACCTGAAATTTGGTGGATACTTCTTTCCTCCTTTCTTCTTCCTCCCTTGCTCTCGCTAAACTTTCTTCCTGCAAACCAAAGTGATGTTATTGTAGACAACTGAACACATTTCAACATTGTTCATCACAGACTGAGGAGAAATAAAGCTATTATCTTTATGACTCCTGGCTAATACTTCAATTGTTTGGTCATTTATCATCAGGGAATGTAGCGGAATAAAAGTGGCATCAAGTAGTAAACGTTTACCAAAGGAATATAGGGTATATTTATTATAACAATCATGCTGAGCAGGTCATGTGCACGAAAACAGCATCTTACGTTCAGGGCTGTTCCATTTAAAAAGGTATGGGAGGGGCGGAAGGCAGCTTTGAATTACACCCCACCACTCATAGAAATTTTATTGGCCTTCTCAATGTTGTAACATGGAATGAAGGGAATTTCCCCCCACGAATAAAAAATTTAGTGCCTTTCTCCCCTCTCATACATTTTTAAATGGAACAGCCCTCATTCGGGCAGCAGAAAAATATAATATCAGAGTTTTCATAAGACACCTATCCACTGTCTGTGGAAAGCCCACAACAGCAATGGGATTTCTTCTTCAATGAGTGGTAGTAAGTGGGTTCACCAGTGCCTGTAATAGCTTGTAGCTAGCAGGAATTTCCCTTTATAGCTCAGTTGATAGAGCACTGGCATCATGAGTGAAAGACTGTTGGTTCAAACCCCAGACGAGGACTCAGCCACAACAGCAGCTGTTTGAACAAATATAAAACCAATCTACTGAGGCAGTAATGTTTGTAATTCAGGCTTTATTTGACGCAGCTGTGATTTCAGTGTTCATTGAAGGAATTGGGGAAAAATCAGTTTCAACAGGGGGACTTGCTCAACACATAGTATCCAATCAGATTCTGTGATTGTCACTTCCTGTTTGTCGATATTGGCCCAGTTAACCAATCAACAAGCACTTGTGGTTTTATCTTCTGGTCCTGTTGTGCAAGCTTGCCAGCAGGTGTACAAACCAATGAAGGATTGATCCACTGGCTTGTGAGAATCAAACTCATGGCTTATGATACTGTCCCATTACTCTATTAACTCAGCTATCAAGTTCTGTTGAGAACAGCATGTTTATGCCATCTATTTCACTCGTACGGGACTAATTGCCACAATAACAAGTGACTAGGTGATTCAAAATGTAGGAATAATCTAATTTTATTCTGGTAGATGATGATGAAGTTGAAATTTGTGTTTTACCTTGATAAGTTTGTTGTGTTTTTGGAGCTCACGACAAAGACTCTCCAGTTTTCCTTTGGCCATCACAGCTTTGTTATGTTCAGACTGGAGCTGGTCCTTCTCTCTCACAGTCTACAAACAAACAAGACAATTTTATTTTATGAAAATGTCTACAATGTACATACCCTGGACTCCTCTCATGTAAACACAAATGTACATTACCAGAGAACCCCCTCCTTGAGTAGGTACGTCTTAGAATTATCCCTTAGAATCAACGCTGCAACGCTGCAAGCGAGCATATACAGATCGATGGTGGCGTCATCTACACAGTGATTGGGGTCATGGAGTACATTTTGTCCTGCCTAGTTATGCCCCTTGGCTGTGCCAAATAATCAGGATTCATTTATGGAGAGAAAATCTGACAAAAAACGGGCAGGATGACCCCACTTTTTTCACATTTTTAAGTTGGTCTGGGAACAGGAGAAAGAAATTTAATCGAAATGGCTCTTACAGATTTTCCTGGAAATTGAGTCAAATTTGACCATTTTTGACATTTTAAGAGGTTTTCTATGAAAAATGAAGCAAAGTTGGAGGGGAATGTTAGAGATTCCTTGTTCTATAACATATCATTGATGCGTCTTAAAATAGTAGTTCAATCATGCTCTTTCAGAAAATATATACATATAGGTTATTTGGGTTGAAGATTTTATGACTATTGGTGGCCGAAAAGCGAACCCATGGTTCATTCCTTGCCGAATGGAATAATCCCTGGAGTGCACCCATAGTTCATTCCTCCAAACACCCCATTTTGGAGAAATGAAAAACAAGAATCATAACAAAAACAACATAACTTTTGTGTGAATCAAACTAACATTCCCTCAATTTTTGCAGCACTGTTTTCAGTCTGAGTATCAATTTCTCATGTAACCAGTGCGAGGAACTAACACTCCACACCACAAACATTCCTGGTGGATCAAGACCAACGGAGACAATGTTTTTTGAAAAAGGAATGATTTATGTCATTAATTAGGCAACCAATGTAATCCTCTCCAACTGAAACAAAAGAAATCAACATGTCAGATGTACATATTGGTTGGAGGCCTCACTTTGCAGTTTCAGAACACTGCATCATGTGTGATTACACCTGCAGATATTGATTGTATATTGGAAATTTGTTTGCTTTTTAGCTTTCGTTATAAGGATTAGACTTCAAAGTTTACTTGCTAATAAAAATCAGAAAGTTGATGTAGTTTTTCTTCAATTTGTGGGGGGAAGACCATATCAATGGAGTAACTCGGAGCACCCTAGTGGATGGACTGTTTTCACAATTTTTAATATTCTGTGTAAATGACGATGAAAACGAGCTGGTAATGACCTGTCCAAATAGTTTTTCTTTTAAACTTCCCGAGATTCTCTTCAAACATGTAATAGTCAATCATCTCTCAGTTGAGAACATCACATAATTTTCACGGCCTGAACTGGGGTATTTTTTGTAATTTTTATGTTCAGGGTAGGGGTGGTTTGTCATAATTCTAGGTCAAGTTTCCTATGTCTGACCTTTTATACATAAGTTTGTAGCCGAAATTCTTAAGATATTTTACATATACAGTTATCAATAGTCGCATCATTTTTCAGTATGTCTACATAGTAGGATCGCTTCCAATTTGAGGGCCTGTTTTCTGTGCCCTGTAGTAGAAACTGCAGTCATCATTGGATGCATCATTCAAAGCAGACTGATATTTTGTCTGACCACATTTTTCCATGCAGAGAAGATGCATGCCACTAATCCAATGAAGTAAAATCATTAAATAAAGAATGTTAGATCATAATGTCAAATTCTCCCATCTTAAGTCCAACTAAATGTTCCAAAAGCTGAAATAAAACTTACAACTTGTAATTTTTTCTGGGTTTGTTTGCATGTTGACTGTAAAACCCGGTGTTCCTCATGTAAATCAGCATATTTTTTGCACAGTGCTGCTAACTTTTCTTCTGTGGTCTCCAGGCTGTTCAGTGCCTTCAGAATGTGCTCTACAATAGAGTAGTTCAACAGAAAAGACATGATTAACTGGGACTTCACCCAAATAAACGTGGACAGTTCAGAAGAAATTACAAGAATATTCCAGCATGTTCAGCTGGTTGAAACTCTTTAAACACACTGTAGAATGGACGATTGATAAGAAGTATGTATTTGAATGCACATCAAGTCACACTAATTTACAGGTTATCATATTAGAATACTTTTGTTCCATCATAAATTATCTCATTTAAAGGTATATAATACTTAATGTGATAACAGGGTCATAATTGGAATACAGGTACATGTATTCACAAGGCTGAGTAACATATCCCAGTTAGGTTATTCAGACACACCAACTGAACACTCCCAAATCCAGGCCTCGAATATTAATTATTCATCAAACATCAACCAATACTTGTGTGAAACAATCGGATAATCTGACACTGTTACAAAGTTGCATGAAGAAGCTAACAAGTACAATTATGAATAATGGCGTGCTACTCACTTCACACCAAACAGGAAATGTAACCAAATATTCATATTCAACATATACATTTCATCTAATTAATCGAACAGCATTTTTGCATTTAGAAGCAGAAAAACATCTTTTTGTCAACTGAGGCTAACTACTGTGGCATGGATATGTTATTTATCCCAAGAACTGAAAACATAGCAAGTGAAATTTGTAGAGTAGTAGCAGAATTTCTCTCTGCGGTTGACGGAAGTTAAGTTTTGCCTTCTGAATAATTAGAAGAACTGTATAGTCTTGTCCATGAATAATGAGTGTCCTTGCTTTCGATAAGGAAAAATAATTCAATTAAGTAGCACCCAATATCGAGACATCATACCCTGCATCACCGAGCTTAAATATATGCCCCATGCTCGGCTGGATTCAATAGATCTAGTACACTATACAGCCATATTTATAACCCATTGCGACAAAAATCTGATGCAGTTGTGTGCAAAGAAAATGGGTCACAGATTCACAGATGTGAATGTGATAGATTGTTCTTCATACACCTGACCAGGATTCACTGGTCCACGGCTTGCTTCCTGATCAGCACTCTCGCAAAACAGTTAAGATTTCAGCAAACTCACTGATGTCAGATTTCAGCCAACTGTATACAAATTATATCTTCGGATTCCTGCGGATTTTGCAGACTTAGAATATGAGAATCTGTTTGGATTCTTGTAAAGTTTGACAAAAAGCAAGGCTTGTGGTACACAAGTGGATGCGCTGGTTGGAGCGAAACAGACGCCAATAGCCAATTGGGGAGCTGTGGATCTCATACATGTCAGATGCTGATCATTAACCTTAGCAATAGACCTGAAACACACAAACTGGTTATATGGGTGCAGAGTGTACTATTCAGCAGAGTGTATATCATAGCATATACTCAGCCATGTGGGATATGATGGACCGGTCACCTTCTTCCGAGATGTCAATTAATTGAGGGAAAAATATTATATAATCTACCCAGATCTGTACAAGTCATAAGCTAGCCAAATACATCTGTACATGTATCAAGCCTGGAAGGTAGCAACAGAAATATGATCAAAAGTACATGGAATTGCATGTGGTATTTTAGAAGTGGAATGCAAGGGTACTTATTTTTCCAAATAAAAATATCAATTTCAGCCTTCTACATGTATGTCTGGTTCACTGTTGAGTAGCCTAGTGTGACCAATTAGCGTGTGGGTTGTAATAGTGTGGGCTGGAAGCTTATATTCCTCCTGCATAGAAAAATATCCAACAGAATGAAATGAAATTTTATACGAGAATACAAACCAGTATTGTCTTTATTCTGTGCTATCTAATTTCTGCTTTGGTGGTAAACTTGGCGAATAAATGAAGCAGACGACATCCATATTTACACCATTGAAAAAGCTATCGACCACTTCAAATGCTTGGATTTCCATGAAGCCATTCAGATATTTGCTTAACATAGTATTTTCCGACGAGTTGATTTTCTGACTATTTGTCAGAATTGGCAAAATTCAGTTCCCCTACCGTAAACATTTTCTGTCGAGCAATTTCTGACCGCACTGAACAGCGCGCCACGACAAGGGAGCACTTATTGTTTTCCTTCACAATGTGGTTCACTGGCAAATGTTGCATAGGAAATCAACGTTAGCAGTAGATAACGACTGCTCCACAAACTTTATGTTGGTGGATTTTTTCTTGCTGGGTGCATCATTTGTCTGAAATAACGGGACTTAATAGCTTTAATATAACTTTTTTTTGTGCAAGGATATTCATAAGAACCCAGCTTTATTCATACAACAAAACTGTCACCAGTAATGGAATAAAACTTGTCAAAATAACGAAATTGAAACACCCACGCTAATTGGTTACACAGATCGGCAAATATTCGGAGTAGCCCCTGTGCGCTTCTAGGCATCCAAACTTGAAAAGTTTGGTTGAAAACAATAACAAAATGATACAGAAATAATTCTGACAGGTTCTTCTTTATTCCATGGAAGTCTTTAGTCCAGGGATGATTTAGTTTTTAACGAAGACAAAAAAATGCAGTAAAAGTGGTCGCTAATTGGTCACACTAGGCTATATGTCTACTGGTTCATGTTTACATCATGTCTATGTTGTATTCACTTAAATTTTTTGTTTATACAGGTCAGAGTTGACTAGAAAAACCTACAGTAAAATGGTAAACAAAAGGGAACTAATAATCACTAAAATGCTACAGAATATAAATGTGGATCCGAAACAATCTTGGTATAGTCTTGCATCCTTTCAGGTTAGATAGCATGGCGGAAACACAATATCATTGTTTATCAATATTACCGTAACATCTTTAATATGTTTAAGATCAAGGATGACGTTATTCTCATTTCTAAAGAAAAATACAAGTTACATGTAAATTGAAGATATACATGTAGACATACATGTAATACCAACATGTATGTACAACATTTAGAAAACACACAAAATACAGAGTACACAAAAACCTAACACTAATATCAATTTGTAATTTTTGGGTGAGCCAAAGAATGTCAACATTTGATGTGGAATACAACCTCAAAAGTGAACTGAGGAAACAATAAATTTAACGTAAAAGTCAAATATGACAACATTTATTAGCGTCAGAGGAATTCAAGGAAGAATTTGGCGGGCTATAGCCACATTCAATCAACCGAAAATTCAGAACAAATTTTCAAAGATGAATTCCAGTGTTAGGTATGGAAAAGCAAAACAGAAGGAAATGATTGAATATGGTTGCTAAAGCCCACCAGTAAAGTGTTTGGGAGGAAATTTGAACAATTTGTGAGAAGCCAAATTTTGTACTTGCCGAAAAGGATGCCCTACCTATTGCCTTATCCTCCTTACGTTTGGTCTTTGCTCCTCCCGATGAGCTTTTTCCCTGGACAGCATCTTTATTAGCTGTTGAAGCAACTGCAGAGTTCTGGCCTTCAGCCTCTGACTTGTCATTTGAGATGACAGTCGGCACTGTTGTACAAGCGGCAGCCATGTGTGGCATAACCTCGTCATGATCGTCCTCAGGAGTCGGACTCGGGTCACCCAGGCTGCCATCATCGTTGCTGTTGTTTCCTCCCACATCATGTTCCACGGAGTCTGCCGGACTTAATCGTAGATCATCCAGAGACTCCGCCACTGCAAGAGTGACCTCTCCTGCACTAGCCAGCTCAGGTTGCGCCACTGGCACAGTTGTCTGCCCTTGAGCTGCACCCACGGTCGTTTCATCAAGATCAATGTCATTCAAGGCTGAGCTGAGGTTTTCTGTGGGAACAGACGACTCCATTTCCATCATTTCAAATTCTGTATTATCAGTTTGCTCAATTTCTCTAACTTCTTCTGTAGTTTCCACTCCCTACAACGAAAGCTAAAATATGACATAATGATTCACCACAGAAATCTAACATACAATATTGACCACTGAGTAGCCTCAGGCAATTTCTGTTCTCTTCTCAAATTAAAGGATTAAATGAAGAATTGGTGGTGTCTAAATTTCAAATCAAACTTTATCAACTCTTCTTTATCAATTGGAGAGATACTGATATCTTCAGATTAATGATTACCACAGGTAAGCTATTTTACCATGAACAAGAATAATTTCAAATCGCATAAATTTACAAGAATTCTTTTCCCACATGTAAAGCTGGTATTCACCATTTACATGTACAGTTTCTGGTTTGATCATTGTCTCTGATATGTGATATACATGTATCTCCTGATGAGAACCAGTTTTAACTCCATACAGATCTTTATATACAAGCTTTACTTTAATTGAATACAATGTTCTCTATATATAGCAACAGTTGTTTCACCAGTTTACTATTTGCAAATCAACTTTTCAGTTCATGAACAGGATATAGCTCAATAACAAACAGTCATGCTTCAATAGTCAAAGTTAACCCCCTCTGGCCTGGGAGATGTATCAGATGTATAATGAGAATTTTATTACTTTTGAAATTTACCACACATGTATGTAGGTCACGAGAAGATGTGACCCCTCCCCACACCTCCCCCACCCACAAATTAATTTCATGCAGGCCAGGCAAGTTTGAAGGCTATTATACATGTAGCAACCTTTTGTGAAGGGTGTAAAGTCCCAGAAATGTGAGTTTTAGAAAAAGAAAAAAAAAAATGCTTAGTTCTTTATATGTACATGTATATGTACCATGTGTACAGTTGCACAATTTCGGAAAACGTATTAAGATTATAACGTTTCCTGGTGTTTCAAAGTGAACGGAACAGGGTTCACTCAACAAGGTTATTTTAGTAATTTAGTTAGGAGACTGGCTTCTGGTGTAATTTAACAGGCGTTTATTATAAGTCATGATTAGGCCTACCCAGAATTTTTTAACCATATGGATCATGCAAGGTACATGTACATGAAAAAATCTCAAGAAAATTGTACATAATTTAGTGGATAATAATATATCTATACCCACTGCCATACACGTATCATGGTTAGAAGGCCCAAATTTGTATATTAAAATGTTAATCATGTTACTAGCTGTTCAACCACATTCATGTACATAAGTAGTATAACGATCAAGTCAATGTGTTGTTAGAACACTCACAGTTACACAGTTCACAGCCAAAACAGAAATGAATTTGAACACCAGTGTCAGAAATGAAATACATGTACCTACATCACATCTGATATCCCATAACTTGAGTTTGTTAAGGATAATACCCATCTCATTTTCCAGTCAAACAGTACGTACATTACGACAGGCTACTACATGTATCATAACCACCAAGCGAGGTGACAGGCTCTAATTTTTTTCCATTTACGTTTACAGGGTTCTTTTTCTGCATAATAAAGGTCATCCTGAATAGTTTTCAAAATGCCACTGTATATATAAAATTTAAAAAAACAACAAAAAATACCACCGAGTAGCAAAGCATATCTCACAATAGCACCCTGCTTTAATGTAAATTGGAGCAGTATGCAAGAGGTGGGAAAAATAGACATCTGGCGACTAAAGAGCAACCATGTCTTCACTTCCAGTATTGATACTCCCTACCCCCAATCCTTCCAGTGCTGTAGAGCAACCCTGTGCCAGCACCCCGCCCCCCCTCCCGCACCATTCACTTCAGATGTATTACAAACTTGGTCTGAAATGTGGATAATGCACCAGAAGTTCCTTTCTGGTGCGGATTTCTCTAATCGATGTGGGTGGGTGACATTTTCATTTTTGTCAAAAATTTCAGCCTCCATAGCACTCCTGGTAGACCGCCAAGCGAGATATGTTGGCAAGTTTGAAAGTGAAAGGTTTTGTTCAATGTGGTACATGTATGTAGACGAGATTTGTTGACTACATGTATTAATATTTATTTTAACATGCTGACCGTACGAACTATCCACTGGAAGATTTTAACAGTTAGACCAACTGAACTGTCATAGTTGTTGAAAGATTTTTGGTGGTAAACATCGTAGTATAAGTAATGGATCAACCACATTTTCACAGACATTTAATGGGCCATGAATAAGAGGAGATAATCGAGATGCCGGGCCAGTTTTATGAAAGTCTGGTTTATCATTGTTTATGGGGTTGAAAATGAGACAAGTTACATGAATGCAAACTAGCGAAGTTTGCTAAAGCATAATAGATTGATGATAGTGGCATCACCATAAACACTGAATTCAAGAATATCTGGTCAGAGTAATTTGAAACGCTTTGAAGGATTTTCTGTTTCGCCATTAAACATCGGTGGTATGCGAAGACAAAAATTGCGTCACTACATGACATTTGTAGCGATGCTCTCAAATCTGAATACTGAACAGCTGAAGCCATGACTAATGTCTTGGCTGTTTCTAAGGTTCAGTAGAGTGGCAGAGCACGTATGTAGGCAGAATGCACCACACATGTATGTTGACAAGTAGTCGAAAAATAAATGGCATGCCAATTCCTTTATTTTCTTGTGAATGGTATAAGCAAGCTTAGTTTTTTTGTGACGAAATGTGTTTTATTGCTTACCTGTCCCTAACATAGATGTCACTTTCGCAAGTTTGAGAGACATTGATTCCCCGCCTAGATTTGAGGCTGATTACAGCTTTCACTTGTCTTAGTGTACTATTCAAGGGAACTTTTACCCAAAAATCTGATTAATAAAATTTCCCCCACACTTATCAGTCTTCTGATGACATATTCGCAATGGTTTGTAGTGAGGCCATCAAAATTCATCTATTTGTCAATCTAGACATGAGGAAAATATTCAAAGACATGAAAATTCATTTATTTTGTTCATATTTACATTTATTTTGCACATTTTTTTAGTCAATATGAAGGTCAATAAGGATAAGGCCAGTTAAGTATAAGAACTCCAAATGCAGTCTCAAATTGATCTACAAGTGTCAAACAATAGCAGGCTAGTGAAGTAATAATAGCCCAAAATAAAGTCAAATTAACAAGAGAAATACAGGAATATAAAATTAATGTGGAAAATGTTAGTTAAGTACCGGTACCAGTATACTTAATTGTGTTTAGACAGATTTACACTCATACGGACTATAACATACGAAACAAAATTTAAATATGAAATTATATATATTTTTTCTTCAGTTTACTTCTTCCAGCATTTTCCTCTGGTCTAGACTGACAAGTTGGTGATTTTTTCTGGTCTTACTACCCCAAACCATTGGGAAGATAAGACCAACTCCAAGAAGAAACCAGAGTTATAATGTTTTATGTAAAAAGACATCCCTTACTCGGACCCACTAACTGTACAAAAGTTGGGGATTTATGATTGGCCGTACAATCAATTTCCGTATCTAATTTGAGGAAAAAACCTACCGCATAGGAGATACTAATGTTGTTGTTGTTGTAAATCATACTAAAATCATTTGCCTGGACCTGTTCACCATGTCACCTCACTTCATGGCTACGGCATCACCAGCGATCGTCAATCAGTTTAAATTGTTATACCCAACCCCTTTTCTTGCGAACACATCGTACTTAGGTTGATACCTGAGACGACTGCTAAAGGCTCCGTTGTACAGCGAACCATAATTTTGCCAAATATAGTCGAGAAAATGAAAATAGCTCCGCAAGCGTGCAGTCAGCGAAAGCATGCAAGAGTTTTACCACGTCCACCGCAAAGATCGACGCAGAACAGAATGAAAACCAGCAACGAATACCTAATACTCGAGTTCCTTGGACGGAATAGCTTCTTCCCTTTTATATCACCTATCGAAGAAAAGTATTATACGATATAAAAGGCACAGTGTTGTGAATATAAACCACAGTTTTACGCGATCAGATTCTGGCCTCGTTTAACCTATATGGTGGCAGCCATGTTGTGACGTCACAACGTATTCCGTATAATTTCCGACTGTATTTATGGTGAACTGGGTGAACGTTTTGACAAGTGCATTTTTTCTTTCACCTGGTTGACCACGTAACTTCGTTTTATCATGTATATTTTAGTCATTCGAAATGGAAACTTTGTGATTGTGTATTTCCATTTTTTTAAAAAAAATTTTAAACATTTTTTTTAATTATTTCTGATTAAAAAAAAATTAATAATAATGAAAAACAAAAATAAATAAATATTACAATAATAAAAGATTATACCCCATAATATAGGGCATATGGAGGTCGTGGTCATTTATTATTATTACTATTATTTTTTCTTCTTCATTTTTTTTTGTTGAAAAAAAAACAACAACAAAAACGTTTTGCAGAAACGTTTTCGTAGGCTACTAGCATGCTGGGTGCTGGTTTTTTCTTCTGTTCCCTCCCTACCTCGAACACAGAAGATGTGCTTTAAAGATGTCCGCGGGTGGTAAATCAACGTAATTAACTTTTTGAATAATGTGTGTTGTTGCATTCATAATTGAGTAATATGAGGAAAAACAAAGAAAAATTATAATTTTTTTTTTCTTCTTTTTAAGCCCTGGACACACCACTGGGCATTTATCACAGTATTTGTACCATGATTTTACATGGACTCACCCTTACAATTACCCACAGGGCGAGGGCTAACTGGGTTAAAAAAAACACCAAAATACACACAAAAATAGAAGAAGAAAAAAATAAAAATAAAAAACTGACAGACACAAGACAGTATGAGTTTTCTATGTTAACTGTACGTTTCAGAGATAATGCGATAGTAAGATATTACTCACGAAGATAATTTAGCAATCATATTCTGAATTACCTTGTTATATGAACAGCTTTTATGAGAGAGCTTTGTCAGAACCTTAGCACGAAATTTAACTATATTCTTCAGGGCAATTAGGCTGGGATGCTTACCGGCGTAACGGCTACAATATTAATATAGATAGTATTTTGCCTGGAGTACAACATAATACACAGCCATTGTACAGCAACCTAGGGCATTCAGAATTTCACCACCACCTACGACATCTCTGAGGCTGTCAATACTTGAAACCATTGTTAATCCATTCCAGGAATGACTTACAAAATAACAAAGTGTGTGGACAGTCAAACATGGCATGCTTTATACTATCCTCGTCATTACAAAACAGACATTGAAGAGATGGTTTCACCTTTATGCGAAATAAGTGCTTATTACATGGGTATATATATTGCGCAATATTTTAAATTCCATCTCTGTTATTTTATTTTCAAGAGGTAGTTTATTATAAATAACCTTCAAATAACTGGAGTGATTCGTTTGTTCATTTCCACACAAACTATTTTGTAAAATGTTGTAAAAATATTTGGACTTGACAGAAACACTATCCAAGAATGTGTCATTTATTGGGACGGAAGAGCGAAAACTCCTACTAGGACAGGGACTTTTCTCATTGAACAAATTAGAGCCAAGTTTACGCTTTATACAATTAATGACAATGTTGTAGGTTCATGGGTTGTGTTACTTAATGTTAGATTATATTTCCTACTGAGTTCATCTTTATCGAACAAGCAGCCATCTTTGCCGACAAAATCTGTAACAAATATTATGCCGGCTTCATACCATTCTCTGATGAAAAGGCAGAGTCTGTTTCTAGTGAACATTTTGTTATTCCAAATGATCTGATCGAATAAATCTATGTCTACAGTTTGTAGCTCACTCCAGAACTTCAAGATATCCGTGTAGAATTGTGGGACTTTGATGTCAAGGTATCTAACATCATAATTACATCTTAAAATGAAATGTAGTCCCCCAATTTTATTAAACAACCCATCAATATATATCTTCCAGAAATGATTTTGGTGCTGGGGATGAAAATACCGAGCTAACCAGAAGCTCGTGTGCATTTTTTAGCTGTAGACACTTGTTAAATGGACTGACCCATGCCCCATTTGTTAACCCAGAAAGCACAGGGAATGGCCCTGGAAACTTATTCATGAAAAAATCAGAGTATTTAACTTTTTTCTTATATTCTAACTGTTTGCAGATAATCACAATGCCTATCAGAATTTTTCAAATTGGATGGATGTTGCTGTGCAAAATTCTCGGCTAGAAGGCTTTTAAAGGAAATCCCTATTTCTTAACCTAGGAAAGGGAGATAACCGAATAGGAAAAACAGGCAAAATAGCCGCCAACTTAAAAGCCAAAAATCACCAGCGGACATCCTTAAGCGCGAATTTGGTTTTCAACAACCTGATCAACCACTGTGGACGTAATTCTCAAGGAAGAAAAGTTGTATTTCACAGAAACACACACCATTTAAAACCATCTGTAGCAAATATATGTATAGATCTGACATACAGGTATTGAACAAAAAAATAACAGAATGAGTATTAATTTCAACACTGAAAGTGATAAATTCATCTTGGTAATATTTTTTTCTAAATTTCTAAAACTTACATAACGAAAAATCTACTACATTTCGGGGGATATTACTTTATTTGAAACTTTAGTAGTATATAAAGACAAAATCTCTTATTATATTTGAGAAGAGAAATATGTGGGTTAATCGTTCACCTTTGACCCTGGGTTGCTATGGAGAGTACATTTCGGGTCATGTGATGTAGTAGGATTTTCTCTGAAAAAATAAAAGCGGAAAACCGGACTATACACCCCAACCACAGGCATTTGATAAGGGTCAGTAATGGATGGGTTGTCATCAGTCACCAATTTGTCTTTGTAATGATTAAAATGATATGTATGTGTAGTGTAATCGCTCTTCTCATGCTGTTATATATACCCCATATATATACTAATAGCAGGGCTAATAGTAACATGAAGTCAGTATGGATGGATGATCCCTGGCCTACAGTTAGTTATTCATTGATAAATGAATCACAATTGACCTTTGTGTCGGTGTAGTAAAAATAAAACTTTATATATTCAATATTGTTATAATGTTATATATACCCCATTCTTCTAACACGGAGTGAAGGTAAATCACTCGCCATCTTGTTTGAAATTCTCTTAACAACGTTTTCCGAAACGTAACAAGTACGAGTTGTTTGATTGGTCAATGCACTGGTTACTACGGTCATCACAAATTCCATGGAATGCGGAAATCTTGACTTCAGAGAGACGGCATTTCACTGATCAGAGACAGCGATTTTGGCCTATCAAATGCCGTCTATCTCCTCATGTTCGGTTAACGTTGTTAAGAAAATTGTTTCAACCATATTTGTCGAGTTACATGAAATACATCTTTTTGTTGCAGTAAATAATTAAAATCAATGCAGCAGGTATGTTCAACAAACATCATTTATTGCATAAAAGGTATGTGCAAAGTATGAACTGTGACTTTTCCCTTGGAAATTTCTATCTAAATTCGGGTTGTAATGGACAGTGCGGTACCTTGTCTGCGACCTTAGTTGGTGGGGTCCATATATTTAGATACATAACTACCACGGATAATTAGGATATTACTGAGATACCCATCTTCTTATACTGACCCTTATCAAATGCCTGTGACCCCAACATGTGGGGGAAAAGACGCCAAATGGGTTTAAGTGGGCCAATATTGGTCCGATGTGGCCGTGTAGGGTCTCATCTTGGGGTGCTCGTGGAGTGGAGTCAAATTGATGAGGTTTGAACTGGAAATAACGTCATGGTGCGCAGTAGAGGATTAGTAGCGAAAGAGCATTTTAGGGGAGAGCAGGTGCGTATTTGAGAGACCGATGGGCCATGGTCGTGAAGGGTTTCCTCTTGAAGGGCTCGACCGGAAGTGACGTCATGGTGCGCATGTGTAGACGAGGTGTAGTAAAAAAAAGAGGACATTTTAGGGGTGCGCAGGTTTGCGTGTTCGAACGATCTATTGACCATTCCTGTTCCCAATGGGTCGTACAGGGTGTCCTATAGAAACCCTCGCTGTATAGACTACGACTGAGGAGGTTTCGATTGGAAATGAAGTCATGGTGCACATACGCAGTCGAGGAGTAGACAGAAGGTCTTCTACTGGTGCGCAGGGATGTGTTCGAGCGACAGAGTGTCCATTCACGATGCCGAGTCGCTTCTGAAGTAGAGTCAGATTTGGGAGGTTTGAACTGGAAATGACGACATGGTGGTGCGCACGGCGTGTGTTTGAGCGAGCGAGGGGCCACATGGGGACTAAATGGATCGTGATGGGTCTCGTCTGGGAGCCTTCGTGGAGTAGACTACGCTTGGGATTGAACTTTCCCAAAGGGCAGCTTCTGATTGGACAGGAGCAACCGAAACTGCGTCCAGTACACGGACAAGTACATACGGTAACTGGGTTGTAAACACACTCATAGCGGCTCCCCCCGGCGAGAGTGTGTTGTGATGGAGGGGATAATAAAGTGTGTAGTATGCAATATGCCTGTTGTTCTCTCAGTGGACTAGTGAATCGGAATAGTAATTAGCACACTTCAGACATGAGAGCTTCAAGACGACCCAATGTCCGTCCCATAAAACCGTCCGCTTTCTCCACTACACATCGACTGCTCATGCGCGCCATGACGTCACTTCACGTCCAAACCACCCCAAGCGCAGTTTACACACCAAGCCCTTTAGTATGAGCTGTACGGTGGATTTGTAGCAATGATGGTCCCTCAATCGATCAAACACATCCATGCGCATCTCCAAAATACCAGCTTTCGCTACTACGCATCGACTACGCAGCATGAAACATTTCCGGTCAAACCACCCAGTCGTCGTCTACTCCACGAGCGCTTCAATATGACACCCTGTGCGACCCTTGGGACCAAAAAATGGCCCCGCAGTCGCTGAAACATTGTGCTTCCTAAAATAATCTCTTTCGCCAGTACTCCCCGACTGCGCATGCGCATCATTACGCCACATCCAGTCCAAACCTTCCAGTCATAGTCTAAACAGACTCAAACTCCAGTGCAAACCTCATCAATTTGTCCTCAATATGACACACTGCACGACCCACTGGGGCCACGAATGTAATTTGCATATAATAGAAATTGTAGAAAAACGTACAAGTATCCAGATCTGGACAGAGCTGGAAAACAATAGGTATTTTTCCCTAGACAGGAGCAATATGCACAACAGATTTTTTGATTGACGAAAGTTATCCTACGAAAAAGAAAAAATGGAGAAAAGAAGAAGCGAAAGAAGAAAGATGGAACTGACAAACACATGAGGCATCCCCATTAAAGAAATACGAACACCTCCGCTAGGGTTAGGCAAATATATACCGGATGTATACAACATATACCGGGACTACATATCATGGTATTTTATTTCTTTATTTTTCAATTTATGTCATTAAAGATGTAATCAGCCTCAACATCGACGAACTTTGCTGGCCCGTAGCCAGGGGGAAATATTATATATTTTTCTCATATAAATGCCCTTTTCAAATTGAAGCGAACCCCCTATTTGCCCCTTTTCCCCATACAGCGAACCCCCTGATGTGCCCTTTTGAAGTGAAGGCGAACCACCCCTCAGTAAATCCTGGCTACGGCCCTGCTTTGTAAACTCTCACCTGACCATTTTTTTCCAGCAGTAGATAAAAAGCAAATTGAGCCCAGTAGACCTTTGCATATTGTTGAATCAACTTACCGGAACCGACCTCTGACTACGCGCAAAATACAACACCGGAAACTCAATTGCGTAAGGTCAAAGGTCACTTTATATCTAGTGATGTAATGATATTCAAAGGTCAGTGTTCAACGGTGCACAATTTGCCCTTTCCATGAACATGTTGAGGCAATTCGGATCTTTTCTGGTGAGAGATGTCCGGTAAACAAGCGTGAATACGAAATAAAAAAAATAGCAAGAAAGAAAATGACCGTCTTCACGATACACATAGACTGCCCACCGTCGTCTAATAATGTTGGACCAATAGCGTATGTGCGGTAAATTGGATACGATAGACCGATCTTTTAGTAGGCCTACACATAGCGGGTACAGTCACGTGACTTCCGGGATACGAGTCTGAACATATTATCGTTGTGTATAGTGTCTTGACCGTTGCAGGTCCGATGATACGTAAATGCGCACTCGAGCAGTAGTATAGAAAGAGCAAGTTCGAGTGCGCAGGACGTGTTTAGGGAGATGTGGACCATATTTAGTTCAAATGTATCGTGCATGGTGTCGTATTGAAGCTCTCGTTGTGATATGCGTACTCAGGTGATAGTACAGAAAAAGTCATGTTCGGATGTGCGCATCACTTGAGCATTTGGGGTAGTATTCAGTTTTTGGAAGACAGCCGCCGTCGTCACCATGATAATGCGTTCCGCGCCCGTAGCAACGCAGTGACTCCCTAACACTGATGGCTAAAGAAGCAGTTTTCCTTCAAGATAAAGAAGAAAAATGACGATGAGAATGCCCATGACGGGTGTCCGGATTAGTAGATAAAGGGCAAATTCCCCATTATTTTTTAGCCTGAGGCTGACGTGGTCACGTGACATCCGTGTCACACCCGGGCCAAAGATCACATCCGGGTCACTTTCCTGTGACGTGACGACCCAACAAGAGTGATCTCCCCCTACATTAGCAGATCTATTTACGGTTATGGTGTAAGCCCATTCCGGCGGAATGTTTAACCTAATGGGAAACCGACTCATGGACATTTGCGGTGTGGGGTGTGGTCCCTTGTTTTCTTCATCTCGAGCTGTAGAACACGAAGGGAGGGGTCTCGAGACTATGTGTTGAAATTTTTTGAAAAGTTACTATGCGCACTGGGGAAGTAGCGCTAGGGTGGACGTTTTGGGGTCTAGGTGGACCCCTAGTGGTCCAATTGGATCGTGTGAGATATCATCGTGAAGCATCCATGGGGAAGCGTTCAACTGGACGGGTGTGGGGTGAAACTGACGTCATTCTGCGCATGCGCTGTAGACAAAGCTTATTGGAATCGACGTTCTGGGGTCTAAGTGGACCCATAGTGGAACGATTGGGCCGTATGAGGTGTCAATGTGTAGCTCTCGTGGGGGTCCATCCGACTGGATGGATGGGTCGTGGCTATGGTGCGCATGCGCACTCGGGGAGTGGTAGAGAAAGGGAGATTCGGAAGTGCAAAGGAGCGGGTTTGGGAAGAGGTGGCCATGTTCGCTCTCGCTACCTGATAAAGTTACCTTGGCGTATGTGAGGAGGAGGAGGAAGAGGAGGCGGAGAAGGAGGAGGAGGAGGAGAAGGAGGAGGAGGAAATAGAAGAAGAAGAAGAAGAAGAAGGGGAGTTTAGTAAGTGAGTGGTGGTGGTAGTGGTGTGTGGTGGTGGTGTGTGTGGTGGTGGTAGTGGTGGTGGTAGTGCAGGTGGTGGTGGCGGTGATGGTGTGTGTGTTTGTGGTGGTGTGTGTATGTGTGGTGGTAGTGGTGTGTGGTGGTGGTGTTTGTGGTGGTATCTGTACATGTAGGGATTAACATCTGTCCCTCATCAGTCCATGGGTGAGTGAGTCTCAGGCTGTGTCCACCCCTTGCGTTTTAATACCACGATACAGATGAGAGAACAACAACAAGGCTGACAGGTCAATCATTTTAGTCTCCCCTCCAGCACATCATACCCACGCTGAGTAGCTTTACAATTCAAGTAGACTCTTGTCCAATCAAAATCCGTCCTTTAAGAAAGTTTCTTCTTCGTACGGTTTAACCTAAGCGTCGTCGGGCAGTCCAAGATACCGTTCAGGCAGCATGTCCTGAAACAGTTCTTTGCGCATTCTGATCGCATTTTCCAGAGCCTCGGTGGGTGGTAACCCCATATCCTCTTCCAAGTGACGCTTGGTCTTTATGATGGACCTGTGCGTGGGTCGCCTTTCATTTCAAGCGGCAGCAGGCTATACCGTTCATAGATGGTCATGGCTATTTTCCTGATGCTGGGGCGCATTTTGATGTACGCCTGTTGTAAGTTATCATGTCGGGTGTCTTCAATTACCTCAGCATGGGTATTACAAGCGTCTGGTCCGTCATTCATAATTCAGCCGTCGTCCATTAAAGAATATCCGCGTCCATAATCCAAATACCTATTCCATATTCCATACAACAGTATTAGCATCAAAAAGACAATCATAGTATACATAAACATAGGCTTGTTTCTTGCAAGAGAGAATCGGTCAACAGTTTTCAATCATGCCGGCAAGACATCATGATCATCCAAAAATATCAAATCCGTATCGCTCATCAGTATTCTTAATCCATAATATTCGTTGTAAAGTCGTCATCTAAAGAATGATGTATCTCAGTCACGCTTGGTTGTGACTGTTCATATGAGTACCATGATGATCTTGAAGTACATGGGTTCATACGGCCCCTAGCCCCGGGTTAAGCGGAATTAGACACAAGTTACGAAACGTAACGCCATAGATCTTGCACGCTACGCTCGTATTTTGCTATCAGCATGCCACATGTATCGCCAAATTTGAGAAACTTTGAGTGGAGGCGCTTGGTGGTGTAGCCCTGTTTTATAAGTTTCTGCAACAGTGTTTTGTGACGTTGATTAAAATCGTCACATTTAACACACAATCTAGCAAATGCTACTAGGCGTGATATGTATACGCCATATCCAGGTCCCACTGAAATATTACTGTCCAGAAAGGGATAGTATTAGTAGCTTAATGCACAATATCATCCCAAAAGGTAGGTTCATCCTCACTTCCCTGTGGCGTAGACTGACTATCTGAGGTCAAGCACTCTGTATCAGTAAATACACTCTCAGCAGTTTCTGTTTCGTTATCTGCCTCCTCGGTGGGCTCCTCGGAGTATGAATGGAAAGTCTTCTGGTGTCGAATCGTATCGTAACGTCTGGTGAACTCAGAGCATGTATAACCCATGTTGACAGTTGAATGTCGACTGTGCACGTTTTATGGAACACGCTTGCTTTTATGGACAGTAACGCCCGCCAGCGCCTTATCTCAACGCCTTAACGCCCTATCGTAACTCCTTTACGCATTGTCAACTATCCAATCACACGCACATATTCTGACCATTGGCCTTGATGAAAGTTACGTCGTCACTGGACATTGCCGGAAGTGACGCCATCGCGCGCACAAGAGCTCCGAGTTCTTGGAGTCGGAGCTCTTAGAGCTCGGAAGCGATGTCATCACATGCATGCACACGCACCTGTGGGTGAACCCTGTACCCTACAGCCCATAAGGCATAGAGTTCACCAGGGTACGGGTGCACTACAGGTGGCCACCTCTTCCCAAACGCGTTCCTTTGCACTTCCGAATCTCCCTTTTCTCTATTACTCCCCGAGGTCACATGCACACCATAACCTTTCTTCAGCGACCCACCCATCCAGTCGGATGGACCCCCACGAGTGCTACACATTGACACCTCATACGGACCAATATGGGTCCACCAAGACCCCAAAACGTCCTTCCAATAACCTTTGTCTACTGGGCATGCGCAGAATGACATCAGTTTCACTCAACACCCATCCAGTTGACGCTCCCCCATGAATGCTTCACGATGATACCTTACACGACACAATCGGACCACTAGGAATCCACCTAGGCCCCAAAACGTTCACACCCGCGCTACTTGGCGTCTAACTGACTTAACAAGCGCCGTCGACTGGGATCTGGCCCCCGCCCCTCTACGACTCGGAAACACAGCCTTAATTTACACCCCACCACTGTTGACACTCCTTTGGCGTTCAGCTTGTTTAACACTGACGCGTCCAAAGTTGGATCTGTTCCTGCGTGGAATCCTCTAAAATGTGGATCGCACCCGGCAGATAGAAGCAGAATTTTATATCCCATTGTTTATATTCGTAGCTAACTGAGCAGAATACACATAAGACAGGGTGTTGGGTGAGATATATTGTTATTTTTATATTCAGTGAACAACCACGTCAGAGCAACCAGGTGAGCACAACAACTTGAGCCCAGAAGGAAGCTTGAATATTGAAATGATGTTAGTGGGTACGGCAACGATGTTATAGATAAAACAGGCAATACTGTCCAAACACAATACTGCTGAGGTATCATAAGACATCTAAAGCCAATACCCCTCGAACGCGAGTCATGTTTACGAATGGTTCTCGAGCACGGTTGAGATCTGGTTTGTGTCCATGTTAGGTGGAATAGTCGCAGAGAAAGTTTCGGCTCTTGTCCAGTTGGAATGATTTTGTCGAACTCGGCGTAACAAATCACATTGATGGTGCTGCGAAGGGGTGGTCCTATTGAATTTTCAACCAGAACTTGCCCTTCCTGACAAGATCAGCTGATGGAAATTGTCTTAGGTAATGGTATGCCCGAAGCAGAACAACTTGTATCAGTCTCAATAGGCGTATACATCGATGTGGTTGCCTTGGTCCTAGTCGATTTGACCTGTCGCCACAAACAGGGTTCTGGTAACTGCGGATATAATTGTGTCGTCTGAAACCTGGTTGCAGAGGACGTGGTGGGACCTACTGCTCTTACGCATGCAAAGTCATAAATTTTGAAATGTATGAAGTAGCACAAGTAGTCCGCAAATACCCGTTGAATTGGTGTTCCCCACGCAGGCTATGATCAGTCGCTTGAGAAGATCCCTTAGGTGGTCCTCCACAGTTTCGTAGTAATGGCCCCTCTCTAATTTCATAATACGATAGACTGCCCTTGTTCTGCTACATCATAATCGTAATAGCTTATATCTATAATGCCATCCTATTCAGCATTATCAACGCTGCAAACGAGTACGTACAAATCGAGTGCTGGCTTCGTCTACACGCTGATCGGGATCATGGAGTAAAGTTTGTCCTGCCTCAGTTATGCCCCTTGGGTGTGCCTAAAAATCGGGACTCATTTACGGGAAGAAAATCTGACAAAAAACGGTTAGGTTAACATCCCCCTTTTTTTGCCTTTTTTAAGTTGAGACCGGACCAGGGAACGTGAGTAAGAAGTTTAATTGAAATCGCTCTTACAGATTTTTCTGGAAATTGAGCCGAATTTGACCATTTTTCGACATTTTTAAGGGATTTTCTAGGAAAAATGAAGCAAGCATGGAGGAGAATGGTCGAGTTTAATTTTTCTATAACATAGCAGTGTTATATCTTAAAATAATAGTTTAATCATGCTCTTTCAGAAAATATATACATATAAGTCATTTGGGTTGAAGGTTTTACGACAACTGGTGGCCGAAAAACGGACCCATAGTCTATTCCATGCCGAATGGAAGAATCTCTGGAGTGCACCCTTTAAGGCATAATAGTGAAGTCTATGCATTATCTTAATGTAGACTCCGTTACGGAGCGGAGATGTATCATTACGCCAGATTGTTTAATTTTGACTGCCTAGTTACACCTGAAGCGCTATTTTCGGAAGCAGGTGGAAAGAAGACCAGGAGTTCGATTAAAATAATCCACAGTGTGTCCATTAGTATACTATTGAGGTTATTGCATACTGTATTCCATACAGGAGTTATCTCCCCCTGGAATGAGATTTCGGTGGACATTATGGCAGAACGAGGTCCTATCAGAATGATATAAATTTGCCAGTGTAAATTTTCTTTACAAGAGAACCCATTTACAGTCCATAAAGGATGGAATGGATGTATATTATTATGGTTTTACGAATTATTTCTCAAGTTTCTGAAGTATTTCCCATGTTTCTAGGGAAAAATTTAGTGCAAAATTACCAATAATTTGACTTGGTTACATCTCTTATTTGCATTTTCCCGCGTTTCTGCTATCATTGGAAAGCGGAAAAGCAACCATGGCCTTCATATTGCTGAATGGATGACCATTATTAAGAAGAAATAGGTTGATTTTGAGTTTTGTTCTCGAAAATCCTGCTAGAATTGGCAAAAGTGATCAAAACAAAGATGGGGTAGGGGGAAAGTTATCGGTCGGATTTCCCAAAATAATATGTATAACTGGCAAGTGTTGTATACCGCCATACTCGCAAACACTCTGAGATTACGATACATGTGAATAATTAATTTCGTAAAAAAACCTGCCCCTTAAGGTGGCCCTCCACAGTTTCGTGGTAATGGCCCCTCTCTAATTTCATAATACGATAGACTGCCCTTGTTCTGCTACATCATAATTCTTCTTGTCTTCTTAATAGCTTATATCTATAATGCCATCCTGTTCAGCATTATCAACGCTGCCAACGAGTACGTACAAATCGAGTGCTGGCTTCGTCTACACGCTGATCGGGATCATGGAGTAAAGTTTGTCCTGCCTCAGTTATGCCCCTTGGGTGTGCCTAAAAATCGGGACTCATTTACGGGAAGAAAATCTGACAAAAACGGGCAGGTTGACACCCACTTTTGTTTGCCTTTTTAAGTTGAGACCGGACCAGGGAACGTGAGTAAGAAGTTTAATTGAAATCGCTCTTACAGATTTTTCTGGAAATTGAGCCGAATTTGACCATTTTTCGACATTTTTAAGGGATTTTCTAGGAAAAATGAAGCAAGCATGGAGGAGAATGGTCGAGTTTAATTTTTCTATAACATAGCAGTGTTATATCTTAAAATAATAGTTTAATCATGCTCTTTCAGAAAATGTATACATATAAGTCATTTGGGTTGAAGGTTTTACGACAACTGGTGACCGAAAAACGGACCCATAGTCTATTCCATGCCGAATGGAAGAATCTCTGGAGTGCACCCTTAGGAATACATTTTTTCGGTGGCCCGATTCTGAGCCGAAGCCGAAAACAATTTCGTTTGCACATGTCAGATGGGGGTATTGGGCTGCTTTTTCTCCAAGACTGTGACCCAACTGCACGGCTAGATTCAGTTTCACTTTGCGGACATACAAGGCAGTCTATTGGGTGACGATCTTATAGTCAGGCGCGGCGCGGGAAGCCAGTAAAGCAAAGGCCGGGGACGCTCGCGTCAGTCGCAACTTGAAGAGGCCCCGATGTGGACGTCCCATGAGATCCATCGATCACTGTTCGCTGTGAAACACTGACGCTGATCCATCCGGCATTATCTATCGTCTCCATATGTCTGGGGTGCCCGGTAGTTCGTAGATGCCGTCAAGTGAGACTTTTGGGCTTCTCGGTCGTATGACAACGTTTCCATGTAGGCAAGACAGGAGTTGCTTTCACGTACAATAGGTGTGAGCTAACTCCACGTACGCCGTAGCAGAGTAATTCGATAGGGCTCGACTATTTGATGCTGGAAAGAGGGAGATGTTCCACTCAATTCGCTGTTAGTGGAAGGGCATGACTCTGGATGGATGAAGGCCATGCTTACTCCAAATTATCTTTCTTCTTTGATGCATCGTTGCTTGATCGGCAATCGACTGGTGGGAGGTCTCAGGGGTGAAGATCTTTGATTTCCTATGGCTCGTTCCGCTTTGGAGACGAAAATACCGCCCGCTTCTTTGATTTCCTTTGGATGGGGACATGAAGGCATCACCCAGGGCTTGCACCACACTTCGGACCGCTTGTTGCCGATAGCTTTTATTTCGCGCGTCACCAGTGGGAGGAAGGTTTTGACGATGCTTCTGGACAGGTTCCGCAGTCCACGACTCCGTTGAATATGTGTGCCGTTAAAGACAGATAGCCGCCCCCGGCTTGCTAGGTGTAATAGTCAATATAGCTGGGTGTATCGCACTGGTAATGTACCGCCTTTATCAACTAAAGTTCGGACATCGGACCTGGCGAACATCAAGTGTCAGCACCACTTTTCCTCCTTCGAACACGATCGGTCGTCCGGTGTCATCCCTTACATCGGTTTTAATGGTGTGGATGTCGATCTGGTAATAGAGTACGTGGTTGAAGCTTTGCGTGACTTGCTTTCCGTTGTCCCATTTCACAGAGTAGACACGAAACCGGTGGACATTGCTACCCCCGACAGCGTGTGTGTCGATCACGTCCGAGTAGAATTAGAGTCCGTATGACCACTTGTTCTGGTTCATTAAAGATTTGGACCAGCCATCTGGGTTTGATCCAGGTGATAGTCTTTAATTGCTCCATGAATGTAATGTACCGTTGAGGCGCGTGATTGTACGGTTTTACTTTGTCCCCTCCTTGTAAAATCTGGCTCATCTCTTCACCGAGGGCGTTCAGCATTTTCACGGTGAGACCGGGTACGGAGGTTGTAGGGTGTGCAACTGGCGTGGGTCGACCGGGGTCATTTTATTCCGTATGCTCCATCATCGATCCAAGACAAAACCCAACATGGTGCCTTGCATGGAGGCAGGCAAATGCCACATAGTTGGGTGTATCGCACTGGTAATGTGCCGCCTTTATCAACTAAAGTTCGGCGATCGGACCTGGGGAACATGAAGTGTCAGCACCACTTTTCCTCGTTCGAACACGATCGGTCGTCCGGTGTCATCCCTTACATTGGTTTTCATGGTGTGGATGTCGATCTGGTAGATAGAGTACGTGAAGCATGGCGTGACTTGCTTTCCTTTGTCCCATTTCACCGAGGCGATCTGGTAGATATGAATGTAATGTACCGTTGAAGCGCATGATTGTACTGTTGTACTCCTTGTAAAATCTGGCTCATCTCTTCACCGAGGACGTTCAACATTTTCACTGTGGGACCGGGTACGGAACTTGTAGGGTGTGCAGCTGGCGTGGGTCGACCAGGGTCATTTTATTCCGTATGCTCCATCATCGATCCCAGACAAAACCCAGCACGGTGCTTTGCATGGAGGCAGACAAAGGCGCTAAAATAGCGCCGATAAACCCGCCTTTCTGTAAAATCCTTTTCTTCAGTGCTTAAGGGACTTTGAGCCGGATTCAGTGGAACAATGCCTTTAAGGATATTGAGACCAATCTCACATTTACAGCACACGAGGAAGGGTTCACGGACAATAGTCCGAACCAAGTCAGGCTGGGCTGTCTTCAGCACTAGGAGCGTTGAAGCATGCTTCCCTACTCGTACCGACATGACGAAACGACAGGAATCTAAGACCCCTAGCTTTACACGCGTTGAGTTGGCTCGCTTCCGTCGAGTAGTCCATGTATGACACATCAGTGTGGAGAGAACAACAACAACAACAAGGATTACAAGTCAATCATTTTATTATCCTCTCCAAGGCAACACACCAAAGCCACATCGGATAGATTTATATCACGCTCTTGTACCCTCACTGTGGTTCAACGCCATCCTGCCATTTGAGAAACTGTCCTTGTGTGGCGTCTTTCTTCGCCATATAGACGAATTGAGTCTCTCCCTGAAAGATTTGGGTCCGCAGTCGGAGATGGTCGGGGTGGTTTGCTTCAGGTCGATGAGCATACAGCCGTACTGGGGACCATCGCATCATCAAAGGCTTTCAGCGCGAACTGGGTGCACCCGGGGTACATTTGTCCCGTCAGATGCAAGAGTTGAGTGGTGCCTGTCGGGGGGTTCGACACCACAAGGTGGTGAGCCTTCAAACTGATGTTCCGATGCTTCTTGTTTTTACTCAACAAATTCTGCACAATGTAGATGATGCTGAGCCCACGATGATGACTGACATTGGTAAAGAGCTGCGTCACCCGCGCATCGGTTTCCACCATGAGATCACCGAAAATCACCAAGGTGTCCGGTTTCAAATCGGAGAGGGTGGGCAATATTTCCACAATGTGACGTGGGACATTGTCGCATAGGTCGCCTGCTCTGTAACATCACATGAATCAGGAGATGGTGATTGAGCTTCTGGATGAAATGCCTCTTACCTGAGCCCGTCGGACCCGCAATGAGGCATTATGCTTGAATTCGTTGACGATATTCTCTTCCGTTTTGTTTGGATGGGAACGAACAGGTATACCCAATAGGATAATGATACAGAACAAGAGATAGCGGTTGCTTCGTTTTGTTTAGCAAAGGCACTCATGTCGACCAAGTCGGCTTGCCATTGGCTGTCCACGCCGCGACTATATGACCCTGTTTCGTGGAAAATAGCGCCGAGCAGCTCGATGTAAGTTATAGAATTCCTGTGTTTTTAATCAGGCTTGGAGTCGCGATCGACGAATCCTGTTGTTTATGGCAGCTCAGTAGAGGCTACAGAGCTCTCAGGACTAGTATAAGTTGTCCAACATCCTGTACCAACGCTTCAAGATGACGACTGTTAAACCACCTTTATTTATAACGGAGTCTCTTTAACACTTCAATGGGCTCTGTCACCGTCTTGCAAGGTTGCTTTGACTGTCAACACGTAGCCTGTCCGGTCTTCAACCACCACGTCGTTCATCTCCGGTGCAGTCTGTCAGAGGGCGGACGATATATCGGGATTCCGGGTGAATTGCATGATGGATGCATCCAGCCGAGCCAGCTGAGCAAAGAAGGCGCCGCGGCGGACGTAGACATCGTGGCACACATGGATGAGGTTACCGCCCAGTTCGCCACTCCGCACCCGTTCGAATTTTCGCCAACGACTTCCAGTCTGCTGAATGACTGTCGGTAAGTTGAGAAAAGGACATACGTGATGATCCGTCATCCTGAAGGGCTGCCAAGATATTGAGGCCCACAAATGATCTCAAACAACTGAGACCATACATCAGGATGAAGGGTGAAATGCATGTGATTCTGTTCATGTGATTGAGGTGAGCAGGATTCAGGAAGGAGCCGTGGTGGACGTACACATCGTGCCACAAATGGACGAGGTTGGTGTCTAGCTCGCCAGTCATGACTGCCTATGCGATTCAAGGCCGCTATATTTCCGGTAAAGGTCATTAGTAGTCCCATGTCAACGAGACTTCAAATGCGTGGGGTCTCGAAGCCATGAGGTGACTTTCGCTGACTGTGCATGCGTAGTAGATAGGCAGGCATATATGGAGAGTTTTGGGGTTGAGGTGGAATACTATTGGTCTGATTGGGCCGTAGAAGGCGTCACAGTGAAGCACTCGTGAAGGAGCATACGACTGGATAGGTATGGCGTGGAACTGACGCATTCTACGCATGCGCAGTAGAAAAGGGGTATCGGAATGAATGTTTTGGGGTCGAGATGGGTCACTATTGGTCCGAATGGGTGGGGAGGTGTCATAGCATGAAACATGCTCACCTGCACCGGGCGAACACGGACGTCCTATTTAATTTGTCTGCACCTGCACAGTTTTTTATCAGTATTTTTAGAGTAATCTCGTTAAGGTCTTAGGGTCTCAATGTATTTAGTTGTTCTATGAACTGTTTAATGTGATTTTAAATGTTATCGCACAGCTTTTTCCGTCTTTTTATCGTAGCTTTGTGTAGCTTTCTTTGTTTCCTTCTTCACACAACGGGCGCCAGCTTGCTTGATCGGATTTTTTTTTGTAAACAACGAGTTCTGCAGTCATCAACACCGACAGTCAACCTGTAATCGCTACGAATTAACCAGAACTTGAATATTGAGCATTCTGCTGAATCTGAAAACGACCTTGAATGAACTTTCCCGTCCAAAAGACGTTTCCAGATCGCCCCAACGACTCGACTGGCCAAATACCTCAACGAGAATTGTATACACTCCTCCTGATATAGTTCTAAGGGACCAAGGTAGGATCCATCCATTATTTCCTATTATCGTTTCTGCATGCTAACGAAGACATATGAACAATCAAAAATATTGTTTGGCTGTACCAGTGAGGCATACTAGTAAACATTCATGGCCTTGACAAATATGTTACAGTCCAACCCGCCTTCTGCTCACGGTATAGCCACCAATATTCAGAAAAACTATGCTCTGAATATCTCTAGAACATTGGAGAAACAATTGAATGCAGCAAATCGTCTGGAAGATATCCACATTAAAGTTGACAATGACTGTTTATTTCCAATTTAACCCTGCCATCTACCTGCTGTTAAAGGCTGCTACCTCTGAATTCTACTCAGTCAGCCCAGTCCATAGTCAAATAAAAATGGCTTCATTGTCCAATCTACATATAAAGAGAATCTTCAAGGATCCGGCTATACATTAAATCTGTACTACACCAAATCATCTATTCTCATCAATGGCAAAGCTTATGCAGATTTTCTTAATGCTGATCTCCCAGAAATCCAAGCTCTCTGTGGCAAATTGACCGTCAGTGGATCCTCGGTGAATTTCAACTCGCTGAACCACAAATTAAAATATCTCCTCTCGAATGCGCTAGTCGCCTGTCAATCGTCAAAAACATCAAAAACATTTACCAAGAGTAAGGCTGACACTCGTAGACCCAGAGCCAAAGTAAATCTCCCGATGACTACACTCTCCAGTAGAAGATCCAGTTTTGACAAAGATATACGGTGTACCGGTTGCAAGAAAAACTGTCGCACCAGAGGTATCTGGTGTACGTCCGGTACCCACTGGATACATTATAAATGTGCAAAATTGAATACTGAGAAAATCAGTAGATCAGTAGATTTGAAGCTGATCCAGGTTCTGAATACTTTTGGCCAGACCATCCTTATCCCTGTACCAACCAATCTAACACTAATCAGATGCCGGTTGCCATTGCTCAAGGCTCCGCTATCATTATATCTCCGCATGAACGGGCTGTTCCAATTCCTAGCACCAGTATGAACTCTACGTCTATCACGGACTCTTTCACTGGGCATAAATCCATACAAGCAATTGTGTCGTCTTATATGTTCAACAGGTCCGACACCACAACCCAATTACACAATGTGGCCAAATCAATGTTAGCAGAGGAGCTGACCACAGGTCCAGATAGCCAAGACATAATCTGCCAGTTCTGCACAGTGGCAATAGACTCACAGCCAAATGTAAACTGTAAACTCTACTAGTGTCTCCGACCACGAAGAATATATATGCCCATCTTGTTTCCCCGACCATGCTACCTCTCCATCCGTGCCATGTACCTTATCGACGAATACCGCACTCCCCGACAACCCCATTATACTATCTGCCCACCAAAACCTTGATGAAACAGCACCAAATATACTGGACTATGTACATGTACGCCAATCAGAACTGGAGACCACTCCAAAGAGTATTGTCTCAGGAACCGTTTCTCGAGCGGTTATCCAGAACAGCGGTCTTCATGCACATTCATCCTCATCTGCCAGACGAGGACCAGAACTTTCACCTACCCGACAGAGTTCTCCACATACAGTTTCAGAGCCAAGGAAGACTGACTCCACATCATTCAGTACCGAGCTTAAGGAGTTACATCAAAAAGAACAAAAACTAAAAAAATCTGAAGATGACCCCCGAAAACGAGAGGCAGCTCTTAAGGATACTAAACGAGACCTGGCAACAGCGCAGTCTTATATCTACCAAATGGAAGCCCGCGTCACCGAACTTGATCGCAGCAACAGCCTGATGAGAAAACGTATTTGCGCCCTTGAGGCGACTACTTGTACGTCCTCTCCACCAACTACAGACCATCGCACCTCCACCGTAGCCGATAATAACAATCAACGTTCATGTACCCATGACTCCCATTCCGAGATGACCGCGTTGAAAGACCGGATTCATACCCTAGAACCTTCTATGCTGGACAGTAGACTTAAAGATTTGGAAAGACGTTTAGACAATCCAAACAACCTTGTACAATCTCCACTCTCTTCAAACCGACAAGATCAGCCTGTCTACACTCCGCCAAGGGAGTTCTTACTACCTCCACCTGTGACGTTCATTCCGCCGCCGCCATTTTATAGCCAGTCTGGCCGGCCTTTTATGGCTCCCCAATCTACACATTTTTATCCTGCCATGGCTAATCCGGCTGCTTTCTTACCAACATTACCAGTCCGGCATCCGTGGCCCCAGCCTCATGTCGTCCCCGGTCATCAATCTGCTCACTGTGTCAATTCCAAGCAGCCAACTCTCGCTTCATCTGTTAGTGCCCAAGAAGACCACTTCAATGGCTCATCCCTTCCGAACTCTGAGTCAACAGTACTAAACGTCCAACTACCATCTACTCATTCATCTGGCAGCACCCAGAACACCGAGTGTTTTCCTGCGGTCTCTTTTTTAGACGAGAGCCCACCGTCAAAGTCAACAACTTAATGAAGTCCACCAACAACCTAACGGCTGATCTCAAGCTCCTAACGTTTAACTGTAAAAGTATTCTTCCAAACTCTGACTGTGTTCATATTCTCCTGCAGCAAACCGATATTGCCTGTCTGTAAGAACACTGACTTCTCAAATTTCAAAGTCACCTGTTAAAAAACTTCAATCCTACCTTTCGTGTTGCCAGCAAAGCCGTCGACGACTCCGATCCAATCTCCCCAATTCAGCGACCTAGAGGCTTTGGGGATGTCGTCATCTTTTGGAACCAAAGGCTCGATCATCTAGTTACCCCTCTCTCCGACGGCAGCTCCAGGGTTCAAGCCATTGAAATTGCAACACTGCCAAGACCATTCCTATGCATTTGTGTGTACATGCCTACCAGAGGGTCCGGCTCATCGGACATAGAGTACAGTGAAAATTTAGAAATCTGAATCTTCACATCAGATCTGTATTATGGGTGATCTTAATGCTGACCCACCCCAAACTCTCGTGATCGGATTCTCCAGTCCTTCCTGCAAAATCATCAGCTTGAACCACGGACCAAAGGACCAACATTCGTACACGACAACGGAAGGGACAATACAATAGACTACTTCCTCTTTCCTGCGGTGGACTGCCTCCTCTATGGTGAACCTCATCGTCTAGACAAGTTATATAGTAACACGTCCGACCACTACCCCGTAAAACTTGTCGTAAAGCTGTCGGCAAACTTATGTGAAATTCCTGCTGCTCCTGTCGACAACCCTGTCAGTTCTCGACCCAGATGGGACAAGATCGACCATCTGCAGTTTCAAGATGCTCTTGCCGACAATCTTGCGGACTTGCAACTAGATGAATTTCACGGCTCTTCCAGCATCTTTGATCTGTACCTACTGTACAACAAAATCTGTTCAGCCCTGTCCAGCGCGATTCCGAGATCACTAAAACCTCGTGCTAAAGCTCCAAGCCGTCTTAGAGTCTGGAACACTTCCATACAACTGGCTGTACGTAACAAGAAGCAAGCATTCTTTGATTGGAAACAACAGGGCTCTCCAGCCAAAATCGAACATCCAGCAAATATCAATATGAGGCTTACGAAGAAGAAACTTCGCCAAACACAACGAATAGCTGTTGCAATCAAGCGAGACTCAACTATGAAAAAAATCATGGCGGCTGATGTAAACGACAAGACTTTCCATAAACTGGTAAAGGCTCAGCGATCGACAAAATCGTCCCAAATTTTCAAGCTCATTATATCTGACGTTCATTACCCCGAAGAAGAAATCCTAGCTGGATGGCACAATCACTTTTCTGAACTCTCGACTCCGTCATGCAACCCAAAGTTCAATGTAGAATTCAACACAACCACCAGATTTGACAACTTAGTTATCGAAGATCTCTGCACGGACTAGCACGAAAACATTCCTGTCATCACCGAGACCAATATTCGTAGTGCCATCTCTTCCCTGAAAACTGGTAAAGCCCCAGATTGTGATGGTATCTCGGCAGAACACCTTAAACTCGGAATTGAACAAATTTGTCCAGCTATTCTTTGCCTCCTGAATGCCATTATGCGCCTACGTAGCGTCCCAAGAATAATGAAAAATGGAATCCTTACTCCAGTTTTCAATAAGAAAGGCAAGAAAGAACAGGCCTCCAACTACAGGGGCATCACTGTCACTCCTATCTTCACTAAACTTCTGGAAACAGTCATCCGAAATCAAATTCATGACACCCTCATTGAGGCTCAACATCCTCTCCAGCGACGTTTTACAAAAGGACTATCACCGCTGTATAGCGCACTTATTATCCAGGAAGCAGTCCTGGACTCCAAACAAAGTTCTAAATCCACTACAGTCGCCTTCCTGGATGCCAAATCTGCATTTGACGTAGTCAGTCATCCAAGTCTGCTTCGAAAGCTGTATCTTGCCGGCGTTAACGGAACCTTTTGGCTTGCTATATCCAACCTTCATCAGGATGCCCATACTCAGGTCAAATGGAGAAATGAACTGTCTGCCCATATCAACCAAGTACAGGGTGTCCGACAATGTGGTATTCTCTCAACAGATTTATACGAAGTCTACGTGAACGATCTGCTCTTCAGACTAACTGATACTGACCTCGGAACAAGGATAGGTCTGTCCAACTGCGGTGCACCGACCTGTGCAGATGACGTGGCTCTGGTAGCAAACAAGGATCATGATCTACAAACCCTTCTACACATTGCCAACGACTATAGTCATAATGAACGATATGAAATCCAACCTTCTAAAAGTGTCATCCAGTCCAATGCAAAAACCCCAACCACGTTTGAGCTGGACGAGCTAGAACTTCCAACCCCAGATACCGCAAAGCACCTGGGAATCCTGAGAGACCGATCGATAACCTCGGCCAAACCCAACGTTACAGAAAACATTTCCAAGGCCAGGCGTGTTCTCTACTCACTAATGAGCGCTGGTCTCCATGGACGGAATGGATTTAACCCAACCACATCACTTCATATATTAGAAACTTACTTTATTCCTGTACTGTTGCATGGGCTTGATATAGCAATACCAGCCCCGAAAGAACAGGATATCTTAGAACGCTTCTACAGGAAAACCCTCAAAGAGCTGCTTTCTCTTCCGACAAGAGTCGCCTATCCGGATCCTTATATTCTTGCGGGCACTCTACCATTGTGTGCGAAACTTCATCTTCGTAACATCTGTTTCAACGAAAAAACTATTGAGCATGACATTGTCGTTCGACAGGTGGCTACCAAAGGGTTTTTCAACACCAGCAGGTTCGCTCAAGTTCGACAAATTCTTTCAAAGTACTCATTACCCTCCATTCATGATCTATTGGAGAACCCTCCATCAAAGTACTGCTGAAAAAGGAAATCCCGCGAGGCTCTCACTTCATTCTGGACAGGAGATATACAGTTCAAGACCCGTCTCTATCCATCACTTCGCTTCCTGTATCCACAGGATGATTGCCTGAGGAATGCTCACCCAGTTATAGCCTTCGTCTCCACCTCAACATGTGACGTCCATCGACTGAGCATCCCTCTCAAAATTCTTACTGGTACATATACGCTGCAAGCGAATCGTGCCGTCTTTAACCAATACCATGTAAAACCTGACTGCAGACTGTGTAACACAGGACCTGAGGATCGGGATCATTTCCTGGTAACCTGTCCAGCCCTTGGAGACATCTGATTGAGATATATCACTCTTCTGATTCATTCTATCTGTGACAGCTATCTTCATATCTTCTGCATGGCCGCTGAAACGACCCAGTCACTGTGCGAGATCGTTATTAACCCCACCATGTTTATTCAGCGACACGGTGGGCACATTGCGTGTATTCCAAACTTTGAATGATTCATGCGAATGCTTCTATACTGTCTCCACCACAAGAGGAGTAAAATACTCGCACAACAATAGCTTTTAACAGAATTTTAGTAACGGACAAGTGTGGCGTCCATGTGTGGAGAATATTTTTTGTTGTTTTATGCCAGAACTTTATATTGATCTTAATCTACATGTACTTTTACTCTGATGAGGTCCCTCTAGTTAAAGGGGGAAAACACGATCTTGAACTAAACTGAACATAGCACTCATTTCAGGAGCATACGACTGGTTGGCTGTGGCGTGGAACTGACGTCATTCTGCGCATGCGCAGTAGAAAAAGTGCATGGTAATGGACGTTTCGGGGGTAGAGGTGGACCACCATTGATCCGAATTGGCCGTGGGAGTTGTTTGTGTGTAGCACTCGTGGGAGGAGCATCCGACTGGATGGATGTGTCGTGGTAATGACGTGATTCTGGGCATGCGCAGTAGAAATAGGGCATGGGAGGGGATGTTTTGGAGGTCGAGATGGACCACTATTGGTCCGATTGGGCGGTGTCATAGTGTAGCACTTGTGGAGGAGCATCCGACTGGATTTTTGTAGCGTGGAATTACGTCATTCTGCATGCGCAGGAGAAAAAGGGCATGTGAATGGACGTTTTGGTGTAGAGATGGTCAAATATTGGCCCGATTAGGCCGGGGGTGGTGTCCTGGTGAAGCACAAACTGGGAGTAATATGCGACTGTGCACTCGGGAAGTAGTAGAGAAACGGGAGATACGGAAGTGCAAAGGAGCGCGTTTGGGGAGAGGTGACCATGTTCGCTCTGGCTACCTGGTAGTGTTACCTCAGCGTGTGTGTGTAGGTGTGTAGGTGTGTGTGGAGGAGGAGGAGGAGGCAGAGGAGGAGGAAGTGAAGGAGGAATGGGGCGAGTCAGTGAGTGCGTGAGGGGGAGTAGTAGAGAAACGAGAGTTTCGGAGGTGCTGACTATGCTCCAGGCACTTCAATGTTATATGCATAGCAATACTTCCAGCAAGCGAAGGGAACCCCACGCAACGCCTTAAAGAATATCTTAACGCCTTAATGCATTATCTTAACGCCTTAACTCCCAGTATAACGTCCTGACGCCATGATGCAGACAGATGAGAGAAAGAAAGATAAACTCGTTCACAAGTTTTCTCAGTGTTACATCATACCCAAGGTGGGGGGAGGGGCCGCGTTGTGTATGTTCACAATTCGAGTATGCTGTTGTTCAATCAGAAGCCGCCATTTGGCACTGCATCTCTCATATTCGTTCTTGCCCGTTAGATGTATTCTCGGCTGCTCTTGTCCGATCAGAAGCCGCCATTTCAGGAAGTTCAATCTTCGGCCATGTTCGCTGTGATCCGTTTGTTCTAACCGTCGTCCGGCAGGCCAGGATACCGTATCGGCAACATGACCTGGAACAGCTGTTTGCGCATTTTAACCCCATTTTGCAGGGCCTCAGTGGGTGGTAGCCCAAATCCTCTTCCAAGTGCGGCTTGGTCTTCATGCGCGGGGTCACCTTTCAAGCGGTAGCAAGCTATACTGTTCATAGATCGTCTTTCACGTGGTAAGACAGAAAAAAATAAGGTGCCACACTCGATACCGCAAATGGGCCTACACCGTAGTCGTATATAGCTTCTGGTTGTGTATATTAGGGTATGTTCAACCTTGCCTAGTATGGTCTGACTCGTGATGCAGTGGATAACGTGCCCGCTTCTGGAGCGTGCAGTACGGGTTCGACTCCCGCTAGGGCCAGGGGGATTCCCCTTAAGCATGGTTATGCATGGAGACTAGACCGAAGATTGCCGAACATTCCCGGAGATTCAGGCGAAGCGACCACAGGCGTATTTAAAGTCTAGTTGAAATGGGACTACTATGTTTAAGTATACTATGACTGTTTTTTTCTTTTTATAATTTGGTGTTAATGCGGTTATTTAATTAGCTCTTTGGACTATGGACACGTGCTGTCGATGGTGTGACATCACGGTGCTCATGTGCCGTCGAGGAGTAGATACAGATGGCGCATGGACGTGTTTGGAATATAGATGTACATGCGTCTGTGTGCGCGTGTGTGTGTATGCGTGTGTGTGTATGCGTCCGTGTGTGTGTATGCAAGTGTGTATGCGTGTGTGTGTATGTGTGCGTGTGTGTATGCAAGTGTGTGTATGCGTCTGTGTGTGCGTTTGTGAAAGGTGTCAAATGGGGGCATTGACATGAATACACACCTTTCAAATGGGGACCCCCCTCCAAACGGGGACGTCCCCGTTTGACTTAAGGCTTGACACGTGCAGCCAAGCCTGTTTTTGGAACGCTCTAGTGAAATGAGGTAAATACGGTATACGTCCACATTTAGGCAGCAAAATTCAAGCGCGAGGTGTATGCGTGTGTTTCCCGCTCCGTGGAGAAAAAATCTGCTCAATACACACAGGTCCCCGTTTGCGCATGAATTAGTTAGTCACGTGACAACGAACGAAGAGAGATAAAACGAGACTGAAGAAAGAACAATACACGATTCGACTGCGGGCAATATTGTACGGAACGTAGGTTGAATTTTCTGATTTACTTTGCAACACTTGTTTGATGGACATAAACCGAAAACGAAACAATAGGCGTACCGTACCTAGTCAGATATTTTGTTTGTCCCCATGTTCCTGCAAATCAGAAGAAAATGCCAGAAGACAACAACAACAACAATCTTCCTTGAGGAATAGTTTATTACTCAGTTGTTGATATTTCAACGTTGTCATTCGATAAAGTGGTAGACGGAAAACGACAACTAGACATTGTGGGTACAATGTCACGGTCTTTCCATGACGTCCCCCAAAGGTATTATTTCGCTGTATCGTGATGTGGCATATACTACACATTTTCCGGAAAGTTTAATTTGTCAAGATTGCGAGAGCCTTAGATCGAGTGTGAACTTTCATCGTTATGTGCCGTTATTCAAACAATTGCTAAAAGATAAACTATTGAAAGTCTATGGTTTTCTGTATGAGTCCGCTCTATCTGGGCACTGAATATATGTCGCTCAATACTTATTTCGTCGTGTACATCAACATACTTCAAACAGCATGCTATTTGGGGGCGGAAATTGTATCCTGCCTGCAACAATGCGAATGCATTCTTACTGTCAATTCCAAACACATATATATATTTCCTCAATCAAAATTGATGACCTGTACCAGAAACTTCAGCCTAGTATCCACAAATCGCGTGAAACAACAACGAGATGCAGTTGCAGAGATGCCCGTTCAATTACGTATTGTGGCGCGCGATTTTAGTCGACTGGGTATTGTCCTTAAATTAGTAAAGAAATCCCTTGGACAGTCCATTCGTACTTCATCTGGGAACATTCCACGTAAACGGCGGCATCGAATATTCCCTCGTTTTAGGGTCTTTAATCCCTGCCGAGCTTGCTTAGAAAACAGCTAAGTTCCTACGCTCGCCGTGAAAGGAACACTCGCGCGTATTTGAAGACAGACGCGCGCACTTCCGGTGAAGCAAATTATTCACCTTGTTTGTTTCCGAATACCAGTATCGCTAAGCCCCTGTCTACGCTGTAGTATGTCAAATTAACGGCTTTCTCGTAACTGTTCAAGTTTTCCACAATTACTGTTCCCGGTACGGAGTCATTGTCAACGAAAGAACACAGTATTGGAAGTAAGTGGCAGCAAATTAGAAGTTCGTAACTATTGCGGTTCAAGAGATCAAAGGTTTACAAAATTGAGTCGGCCCCGTCATGTAACACGACATTTATTTAATTGCGAACTCCGGATGCCTCGAGTGTTACAGCCGAATCTCTATAGCGAAATTGACAACTCCCATTGAATAGATGAAATGAACATGTGACCATTTAACGGCCTAATAGTTCGGGAAAATTGTTTTTTTAATATCTCTAAACCTATCAAAGCTATATTCTTGAAATTTCATAGGCAAATACATATATATATTTCCTCAATCGTGCCTAAAAATAGTGCTGATTGGATGCATAATTTTCGCAAAATTTGAATAAATCCAAAATTTCAGAAATGGCTAATTATCTCTCAATCTTTCTGGTATCTTTATATGGGTTCTACTGATGTCCTGCTACCTCATGTAATGACCTTATTTTATGATATACCTATAATTTGACAAAGATGTATATAGATTGTGGCGAATTGGACATCCGATTTTATTTACTTTTTTGCAATAACATCGACAAATGTTTTGTTTATTATGATCTGGGTCACCCCAGTTCGAAACTGGCTGCGTCCAGCGACGTCCATGAAACGTGTTCAACGTTACATGTAGTAATAAAACAGCGAAGTGTGATAGAATTGGTTATATGTTCACTTGACATGTCCCTATTTAGCCTACATATCATTTGCAATAATAAATTTATTGATGATGTCCCCATTTGGTTGGTTTTAAACATTTGTCCCCACTTGGATAGTCTACACTTGACGGAACTGCGTCCCCATTCTAGCAGCATCTTTCACGGCGACTGTGAAATGTGTGCGTCCCCACTTTGACTAGCTTGAACACTTTTGGCAAATTTCAGAATTTGATGGATCCAAACGTCCAGTGGGCGTCTCTATGATTGCCTTTATTGGAATCTGAGGTTCATTTCTCTCTTGGTACCTTATCAACAAAGTCCCCATTTAGGGGGATTGTGGCAGGCGTCCCCGGTTGACACCTTTCACATGTACGTCTGTGTGTGTGTACAGTATAGCCTCAGTCCCCACGACATGTGGAAGATCGTATTACCATGCGGGCGGAAGTATTATCCATGGGGACGAATTTTCCAGTTCCGGTAGTAATGGTAAAAATATATGTACTTCAGGTCAAACTTTTGGCTACCATGGTGATCAAAACTGACAACTACAACAGGTCGGATACATAAAAACCCCGAATGACACCTGTCGGGCAAAACACGCGCAATCTCGGCATAAACTAACGCGACATTTTCCGCAAACTTCGACGCTTAATGGCTGATTACAGCTTTTGCAAACTCGGGGCGCGAATAAACGGGATAATTCTTCTACACATTTACGTGTTTTAATCTCCGGAAGTGAAGGGGAATTATTTAGGAGAATGGTCGTCGGACTTCTTATACCCACATTCCAATCATCGTCATTATAAACGGGTCGTGTTTCAACGACCCCATCTATGGCGAATACAGTCTTCAAACTAGGCCAACCGGAACTACCTAAAATGTCCGCATTTTCACGTACGAATCCGGTCCACGTAGAGTTGTTAGCCTATAAAAAAATATAGAGTTGGAATATTAAAAGTGAGTAGCCCTTGTATTCAAATCAGTTATAATCGAACATTTACAACCCCGTTCGCTATGTACATCGTTATATCGACAAAGTCGGTATTATCCGCGAGTAGATCGCAATAAAATTACAATACTTACGGACGATTCTCTAGGTTCGATGATATTTTTCAGTAAATTCGCCATTCCGAAGTAAGCTATAAGTTGAATTCTATTAGAGATATATATATTTCGACAAACGATTCTCAAATAATGATTTGTTTCACGGTATACCCTTTCAACCCCCGCTATACGGTGATTGTATAATTGCCCTAATTAAAGTGATATCGGTCTGTACATATTCGAACCCCCAATATTATCATATGCTAATTGCAATCGAGTTCTGCGAGTTATAAGCGGTTTCTGTTATGGGATCACACCTGTTACCACAACACACACCCCTTCGCATTGACAGGTATTAAAATCAATACAATTATGTATCATGACCGCTTCCTATACAGCGAAATTATAATCGATATTTGCAGTACCAAATGTACGGTGTATTATCCAACACAAAATGTCGCTATATACCGATTACAATAACGCTTTTCGTGTAACCTAATATACACCGTGTTTTTAAATCCTTAACGTACAGATTCGGATACTTTATTGCTATGAACCCGTACTATAGGACCTATACGAAATATCACCTTTTTTGTAAAAGCAGAATGAAACCTAAAATATAGACTATTTAAACGATTAACGTATGAATTCGGAAGATTTATTTATAATACCATATGTAGATCTTTAATATATATATTCAGGTAAAATTATAACGCATATAATTTATTAATATCCAGACGCAATAATTTATACGAATAAAAATTGATAATGACGTATGACAGCGCTCGGTGGATTTGGGAGGCAGAGGAGGCAATGTGCATTTGGGAGGCTTGAGTAATACCTGTAATACGCCTATACTACTACTGGTGACTATCTTTAAAAGGTTCAAAGGCCGGTAGAAAATGTTTGCAAAAAGATAACTCAGCTAGACCACGTGACTACATTTAGCTTACTGATCTACTGGACCTCCTTAGAAATCATAATGGCAATCCTGTGTCATTTATTATGATATACGCTTTCGTGTTATCTAAACTTTTGTTTACCATAGTGTTCACTGAAAGTCTTTCATTCAAACAACTTATTCAATACATACATATTGCTTAAAAATCAGTAAACTACTGAGGTATTTTACCTGCTGTCTGATAATGAATAATAAGCATGTATTTCTAAAAAGCAGAAATAATTTCTGCTGTAAAGTAGGAAAGACTCTCCTACCAACACCTCTTATCTAAATTTGAACTAAGTGGAGATCTTTATTTGTAATTTATTATCTCCAATACTTCTGTGATATCTTATTATTGTTTTTACACATTTTGTTTTTGTTTTTTTTTCCACCTGCCCGTGCAAAAAATTGTATATACACTGTTTTCATCTCTAAATCTATCTCGCTGATCGAGTAAAATTACGAGCTTCCAAGCCACAAAAAAAAACTAGTTGGATGTTCACACTTTTCTGTACATTTTGCGCTTGGCACAGCTATTTTTCCTTTTTTGTGACCATGCCTGATGGCTCCGACAGCTCTCTTGCCTTGTTTTTCTATCTTATACCGCATTCAATCTGTTCTGCCACAGAATTGAACCAGAGAAAAACTATCTGTCTCTATTTCCTTGAGACAGACGTATAACGCATGTTCTATAGTTTTCCCCGTTCATACATTCAAGCGCTGGTGGCCCTTCAATCATACTTCATCAAGCAGTCAAATGTTGTGAAGGAAATGTACAAATTTCGTCAGAGAGCTGTGTATAGATACACGTCTGAGCTACGTGAACTCGCATCCACCTGTGAACTTGGCATTTGTTTAAAATGAAATGCCACGAGACATTGGCAATGGTGGCAGAGAATGGACACCCAAGTTCATGAAGCCATAAGTAACTACTCCACCTTTCAGAGGGTCGACAAATCTACAGATACATGGACGACCCCGGTGTAGGCTGTCCCGTTACCGAACCGATCGTGGGAAAGAATTGGTTTGAATTTTGGTGATCCAGACTATTGAGGGGTACAGACTATTGAGTTCTAACATGATATTTTAATTTCACATTTATCAATATCTATATCTCTTATGTCTTTATTACGTGCATTTCTTGACAAAATGCCGGCAAAGGAATCGATGTAATGTGGCGAAAGATGATCTCCCTGTTTACAACCCCTGCAAACCTCATGAAGGCCTTAAAACTCTCAAAGTTTAAAAGCAACAAAAAGCCTGGGATATGGAGCTCGTTTGGGTTTTGTGGAATTTTATATACTACAATACACATCTTGTATTTTCAGCTGGATACCTTAAAGAAATAAAATTAAAATAATTCGATCATTGTGTATGAATTTGTCCAATGCGGTTTTGGTCTATTTTTTATAGTCCCAGACCAAATTTTATACATAATATTCTGAAAGGAAATGGTCCGCCAATTTCCTAAAAATGGTGTGGGTGATCTCCTTGGGTATATCCTTTTGATTGCTTCAAGTCCCCTGACCCCTTCCCCTCTAATTGGCCTATTTTGGAGCTTGAAAATCAGAGTGATCGCATTGTTTTCATAAACAACTCAATATATTCAGACGAAAAGCCATCATTTTGTTGCTTTTCCTATTTATGGGAATAACGCTTTCTTTCGCTTAAAGACGTGTGCAACATAGATTAGTCCGTTTCACTTCATTCAAGACAAGATTAATGTGTGAAGATTATCTCTTTCTAATCTGGGTAGGATTTTACTTGTAAAATTATGATCCTCTAAATCACAAAATCTGGTTGCTTTTATCCTGTTCTATCCATTTTGCTCTTGACATTTTTTCCTTCTCCCTTTTATGCCTGATAGCTCCTTTCTCTCTTTCCTTTTTTTGTATCATATGCCGACTCATTCTCTTCCAAAGAAGTAGTTACGGCAGGACACGAAACTCTGTTAGATGTAACATTAATTAGGCTAAATATTAATTTCTTTAATTCTGCATGCACAAATGTTCCGTATGTACAAAATAACGAAGTCGTATACTGTTAACATTCGGAGTCAAAAGTGACGTAAAACAGCAACATTCTCCTATTCATCTTTTTTCTTAGAACTTCCAAAGATATTGTTCCTCTCTGATCTTCAACAATAAATATTCTAATAAAAGCGAAACAGGTATATTGATTAGTTGTTGTCGACGGTTGCGTATGAAGGTCACGTCATTTATCAGTCCTAACTGTTGACACATTACTGAGAAATACACCCGCTACCTGACTCAGTATTTCATTTCTCGAGCTTCGCCTCCATGGCACAATGACACCAGCGTTCCCTATAGAATTGCTCGTAGCTTCTGCATGAGACACATTGATCACCTGATTGAACTGAATAGTACGATCTTACCATAACTGATCCATTGATTCGTGATAGCTCATGATACAATAACTCACATGTGAATACTTTGTGTAGGTCGTTCTGAGCAACCGTGCGTTAATGGGTTGAATGCGTGAATAGGGTTTAAGGTCGCTTTCAAAAACTGTTCATTCATGTCACAATCTACGTGCGACACCTAGCCTTATGAGACGTCAAGCGGAAGCCTTGACGTCTTATGTCGGTAGTTGAAAGTGAAAATAAAAAAGAAGAAACGTTTAGCAAAATACTTACTTTCAAACCTCTTACACTCCTCTGAATACGTCCTTTCTGTTCTATGTCAAAAAGTCAACGGCTACCGTTGAAAGCTCACGTTCAACTACGAACTGTAAAATTGCGTGTGTTTTGTGTTACATGCAGTTCCGTAGACCAATAAATAGATGTTCGTCTTTCCAAAGCAAAATCAATTAGTATATCGAACTCAATAGATCATAAAAAATGGCAAAAATGGTATATCCTTTACAGTTTAAAACAATTGCAACTAAATCTTTTTATCCCGAGAATAGAAACAAATTATCACCACACATTATATACCGGCTTGCTGAAACCAATGTCCCATGGCTTAACTACTAGTATATACCTATGGAATTTAATCGTATTTACTAGACGTCATGGAATGAGTACAACTTTCCAATATTACCTCTCCTTCCAAATGATAAAATATATTATAAATGCCCTTGGTATATTTAATATAGAATGAGCTATCCTCTTCATTACAGAGTCAATTTACAAGAAATCTCATCTATTGTGCACATTTTCAACCGAAAGTTGAAAGTTAACGCTGTTATAAGAACCATAATATTTACATGTTGTAATATTTAGAAGCCCGGCGTAAATAACACAAGGTTATGTTATGGATTACAATGCTCTGGGGCTGACGTTTCATTGGAGATACTTCCATTTAGCTCGAAAAAGTAACTCAACGAAACATCATCCTCAGAGCAATAAAAAGAAGCTGCTATCTCTAAATAGCCTTGTGTCACAAATGTGATTTACCATAGTTTGAACTCTCCATTGTCCCGAAATTGCACCTGAACCATTGGAGTTGCCCTTTAACTGATATTTTGCGGGTGTTTTTAACAGTTAATCTTGATGACTTATTAATGCATGGTATCGCACTAGCCTTATAAGACGTCAAGCGGAAGCTTTGACGTCTTATGTCGGTAGTGGAAAGTGAAAATAAAAAAGAAGAAACATTTACCAAAATACTTACTTTCAAATCTCTTACACTCCCCTGAATATGTCTTTTCTGTTCTATGATCACCTAAAACAACATCCGGTTAAAAACGCACATGGCTAGTTAAACCACGCCCACTACGTGTAGCCATGTGCGTTTTTAACCGGAGGTTGCTTTGTTCGAAACATGCGCATTACACAAACATAGAACGATCGAAAATTGAGGAGGCCGGAGAAATTGTCGATAAAATGCTCCCATTCTTGTACTTTGTACAAGGCATGTATACACCCCAAGACACCATCCACCCAAAGTTAGGTGATCATAGAACAGAAAGGACATATTCAGGGGAATGTAAAATGTTTGAAAGTAAGTATTTTGGTAAACGTTTCTGCTTTTTTATTTTCACTTTCAACTACCGACATAAGATGTCAAGGCTTCCGTTTCATGTCTTAAGCCCGGCGCACACAAGAGCTATCAGCTGAGCTAACGGCCACAATTGCCTGTCAGCTCAGGGGCTAGCTCTCGTGTGTTTTCAGCGCACAAGGTGAGCAAAAGGATCACCGGTTCTCGCAGAACACCTTCAAGATCATTTTTGAACAGCCGTAAAAATCACGTGAATTCGAGATACGTTTCTATTGGCTGGTCAAATAAAACTCCTAAGCTGTTGGCTTGCGTTCGCCGCACACGCTGAGGATTTGGCCTCGCGAGGTGAAATTATCAAGCAAGTTTGATATTTCTGTCCCGGCCTCGCGAGGCCAAAAACTCACTAAAAACTGCCCGCACACGAGAGCTAGCCCCTGACTTGACAGGCAATTGAGGCCCTTAGCTCAGCTGATAGCTCTCGTGTGCGCCGGGCTTTATAAGGCTAGTGTCAAGTCATCAAGATTAACTGTTAAAAAACACCCGCAAAATATCAGCTAAAGGGCAACCCCAATGGTCCAGGTGCAATTTCGGGACAATGGAGAGCTCAAACTATGGTAAATCACATAACACAAGGCTATTTAGAGATAACAACTTCTTTTCATTGCTCTGAGGATGATGTTTCGTTGAGTCACCTTTTCGAGCTAAATGGAAGTATCTCCAATGAAACATCAGCCCCAGAGCAACAAAAGAAAATGTAATCCATAAAATAGCCCTTGTGTTATTTACGCCGGGCTCCTAAATATTACAACATGTAAATATTATGGTTCTTACAACAGCGTTAACTTTCAACATTAGCATATTACTTTTAGAATTACAAAGGATTTAGAATGTTCGTTCCATCGCAATGAAGAATTTATTCGGCAGAATTCTGCTCTTGTCCATTGCAGTGGATTTCTTGGTGAAATGCACATGGCGGAACGGTCGCATTGATAGCTGAACTTGCTTCACGAAATTATAGGTAATAAAACACAACCACCATGCAATTAAATGCTTTCCTTTATGGGCGTGTGAGTCTGCATGTTATACGAAATGTGGAGACAGAGCGTGTTTATATCGTATTAAGACTACAGTTGGTGTGGTCTTATATAGCGATCCGCACAGAATAGCGTTGTATTATAGATTCCATTTTATTGTCTGGACTCCTCGCCATGTGAAAATTGCAATGAACAACTATTATCAGCCATTGTTGACTAGAATCACCGATGACGTTAACTGCTTTCGTTTCTAAATTAATTAAATTCAATGTCTGGTATATGCACTGCATCTTGGCTCATCCTTCGGTTGAAAATGTGCACAATAGATGAGATTTCTTGTAAATTGACTCTGTAATGAAGAGGATAGCTCATTCTATATTAAATATACCAAAGGCATTTATAATATATTTTATCATTTGGAAGGAGACGTAATATTGACGTCTAGTAAATACGATTAGATCTCATAGGTATACACTACATAGAGTAGTGTATACCAGTACTAATGCTATTTACAACTTGTGTGAGCAGGACTTTACGCGGGGCAGCAAAAATCGGACAATATAAAAACTTGTGTTTGGCAGTCTCTTGACCAAAATCATAGATGTGACCGTTTTTGTACGTTATAATATTGTACTTATACAACTGATGGCGGAGATGGCTTAAACGTATTCTACAGTGATTAGTAACCGAAGGACCATATGAATACAAAAATAGAGGATTACTTTCCATTCCTTCAGCTGTACGGAGTTAATTTTTGAACGAATTCAGAGAAAGTGAATTTCGAATGTTGGCCGGAAGATTATTCCAATCTCTAATTGATTGAGGGAAGAAAGACTTACGAAACGATTATTTCCTCGCGTAAATAGTTTTCATATGATCCTTCTTTCTTAGGCTACGGCCTGTTACATGAGATACAATGGGACACATAGAAGAAAGATATTCTGGTACAAGACAATTTTTAATTTTAAACAACAAATGCAATCTTCTCCAGCGCCGCCGGCTTTTCAATGACCGGTATCCTAATTCCCTAAGTAGAACGTCACTGCTAGTAAGTCTAAATGCACCAGTACAAAGCATGTCGTCGTATTTTTTCTCCAATGAATCACTATCTTGTTTCGTACATTTGGCGTATATGACATCACCATAATCAAGTTTTGGTCCAATTAGATTTTTGCATATATTAATTAATGATACTCTAGGCAAATTATGCTTTGTCCTTTTGAGTACTGATGAAGTTTTCATATCCTTTCCTTTATTATAATCAATATGGGTGAGTGAGTGAGTGAGTAGGATTTAACGTCGTTTTCAACATTGTTTCAGTCATATCACGACGGTGCCTACATGTGCCAGAACACGAGAGTGTCCACAGTTCCTATTATTCTGGACACTGATCAGCCCAGCCAGTACAGCACCCGGTCACCGATCCAAGTATTGACCGAGCTCAACGCTGCTTAACTTCGGTGATCTGACGAGAACCGGTGTGGCCAACGTGATGCGCCGTACCCTATATATATATAATCAATATGGTCAGACCACGAGAGTTTACTGTTGAATACGATACCGAGATGTTTATGTGTATCTAAGTGACGAAGGGGTATGTCGTCAACGGTCATATTAAAGCCATATATCGATTTGATTTTGTTACTGGGCCATTGAACGTTATTAGCCATTGGTTAGCCGATATAGAAAGTCTTTTCAGATCCCGCAGTATTCTATTTTCAGTGTCCAGCTCGTTTTTTTATTGGAGTCGATAAGGAGGTGTTGTCAGAAATAGGTTTATTGCACATTCAAGATCGTCTAGGATATCATTTACATATATCAGATATAGGAAAGGCCCAACATATAGCATATACATGTATCATAGATTGCAAATTAATATTACTAAACCGTCATTGATTTCCAGTCATCAAATTGTAATATACAATTCAAACATTATACATTATATTACACATTATAAAAGATAATAACAGTAATAAATAAATGAAATCTTACAAATACTATTGATCCTTGACTTGACAGCGAGTTCAAAACAGACAATAATAAAGACGGTCGAACAATTGTAAATCATTCTTATACTTTATTCAAGGAACGAGCCGTACGGCTCCTCTTCCACATACTTCACATGCATATATAAGGGACGATAATTAAATAAATAATAGCATTAAACAATATTTAAAGTGGGAGAGCGACGTTTCAGACCTTCAACTATGAAGTTTGAAACAACTAATAATTCTGGAATTCATTATTAAATCCAGTTTAGGAATTGTTGGCCATGCACGAACAAAAATAATGCTTAAAATATTTTTCTTCTTAAGTCCATTTTAGTGAACAACATAACAAAGTGATATTCATCTCCCATAATATTTGCCTGACACAACTTACATATTCTTTCCGACATATCTCACCTTTTCTACATTTAAACCATGATACCCACATCTAAACCTACAAAATGTTTCAACTACCTTGGTAAGAAAAGTTATAGATTTGCCTATATAATCGACCATTCCAAAATCGTAGTTAATTCTGACATATGTATGAAACCGACTAGATTGATACAGATTTGCTAGCCAATATTGTATTGTATTTTGTTCAAGGTGTTATATTCCGAATAATATACAACTTGGGTGTTTGGTATGTATGAAACACAACTGTTTGTGCAGAATTATAGAAATTAATTCCTGGGTTTACAAACGTAACGGTAACACTTAAGAGGGTTTTTGTATGTAACTACTAAATTAACATTTCCTTCAAACATTCTCCTATTCATCTTTTTCTTAGAACTTCCAAAGATATTGTTCCTCTCTGATCTTCAACAATAAATATTCTAATAAAAGCGAAACAGGTATATTGATTGGTTGTTGTCGACGGTTGCGTATGAAGGTCACGTTATTTATCAGTCCTAACTGTTGACACATTACTGAGAAATACACCCGCTACCTGACTCATTATCATATCTCAGAGAAGCATGTAGACTTTTGATTGGCTGACAGACCTCATGTGTGATGCTGTATTGTCAACTTGCTGGTCGAATATATATCGTATACCCCCGTCGCCAAGGGCAACGAACAGGTGTTCACTAGATTCCATCGTCTGCTAAACAAAATGGCTGAATCAGGCAAACGTTTCGCGTCTCCCACGGACGATGAAGTTGTTGAAAAGCGGGCTAATATTATTCCCAGCAACACAAAAAAATCGAACAAAGCGTCCGCCAGAACTTTGAAGTATTACCTGAAAGAGAAGGGACAGAGTGAAGAATTGGAAGGATTCTCGGCCGAGAGGTTAGCAGAGGTACTCAGTCATTTTTATTTGGATGCCCGAAAACAAGACGGAGAATTGTACAAAACATCCACTCTCGAAAGACGAATACCGGTACGCATACACTTCCAGTAAATGTTCTTGTCAAACCCCATCCTGCAGAAACTGTGACATCATCTTCTCAGTACCTGCACCCACGTCAAATGATGCCACGTCGGCCGTGTTACACACCCAGGATGTACGAGCAGAAGGCCATGCCGACGACTTTGATTTTGATCTTAATCAGCTGTTTTGTGAATTCGACAGCACCGCTGTCCCGCCCACATCGTGTGACATTCCCACAGCTATCCTGGTCGCCGCAAATCCCTCAGCGCCAATGTTCAATAACTGCACAATAAATGCAATCAACATCATCGTGCGAAAATGAAGCAAATACCTATACTTCTGCCAAATTGTGCAGGACAGTTTGATTTTTCCGATTTTTCTCTCGAACTGTAAATTTAAGTCAGTTCATGTTGGTCCTTCTCCTGTGTGATGTTATGAAAACATGACACAAGTGACACTGTCGAGTGACACGGTGTTGAATTATAGACAGAATGGAAATGTAACAGTTCACACGTGTATTTGAAACTTACATATCCACACAACAGATGTGAATCCGGAACGGGTCTTTCGATGTATTTATTAACAAAAGGTATATAATCTAGATATTATACTCGTCGACGGCTATTAAATATTAAATATGAAATTGAGATTAAGCTTAATGTTCCAGTATTTTATACGTTTCTGATTTTCAGAATAGAACATAAGAGATGAAGCTGAATTTGAAGTTAGATTGTTCATTCTTTATCACCGAAGCCCACCGGTATTTCACACGGAAACCGGGTTCATTGTTCATGGATTACAGTATATGTTATCGTTATCTTTGCTCCTCCCTTAGTACGTTTTAAAGATGAGGATTGTAAAAATGATACATTTGTCTTTGTGTTCATTTTTTCCGGTGCATGCTGTGGATCGTTCTGAAACCAGTGCAAGTCCGATCGGGTCCGTGTAACCTTGCACAATTCAATTTTCATTTTTTTGTTCTTGGTTTCTCAAAATCAAAAATTGAAATTTGACCGTCAATTTTCAATTTTTGTTTTCCGTTTTCGATTTCTCAAAATCAGAAATTGAAATTTGACATTCAATTTTCAATTTTTGTTTTACGTTTTACTTCGCGCAAAAATGAAAATCAAATATTGAAAATTGCTTCGACTTGTCCGGTTTTCGTTTTTTGATTTTAACTTTGACGCGTCAGTGTTAAATGCGCACGCGCAAGGCTTATGATGTCACTTTAGATCTGCGGAGTAGTATAGAAAGCGCAAATCGGATTGTTTAGGCAGGTGTGGAGCATAATATGGAAAACCAGCAGGGGGACAGATATGGGAGTTTCACTACACTATAGATCCCTGGAGCCAGACATTCGACATAGATTATAATGGACCAACTGCGCATGTGCAGAAGCGAGTAGGCATTCGTGTAGCAGGTGTGAAATATTATATGGAGAACAACGGGGTTGATACACATGGGAGTTTCATTAAAGTAGGGTAGAATAATAAATACTTGGGTACCCTAATCATAACCCCCAAAGGAACTTCCCGCACTTAAAGCGTTGGAGCGTTTTTGATGCTGAACGTAGACAGACATCTGAACGCTCCAACGACCCAGGTCCCAAAAATAGAGAATGAAGATTGAACCGGAAGCGTTGAAGCATTCTGATGTCTGGCATCAAACGTGGCGATTGTGTGCTTGTTTGAAATGGTGGTTTACGGGATGCTTGCCATATACAGATTTCGCGGCCCATCACCGCGATTCTCAATCTTATTGGTATTAAATCTTTGTTGGTATCTTTATAAATACTATATTTCAAATCAATAACAAATAGCGGTTGTGCGCATGAATGCTGTTCGCTTTTGTAGCGCTCTAAACATCTATTTTTAGAAATGAGAATATCTAAGACTGCGTCCTGATTGGTTCAGACCTCAATGCCAATAACCAATGAGAACAGCGGGATGCCACATATCCAGACCTGTCTGGTGCATCTTCACAAGTCCAGGTAAATCGTGAATCCTCGCGCATGGTTTACCTGGACATTTTTGGTGATTCGAGTGAGTTCTTGAGTCCTTGCCTCAATCTCGAACATTTCATCCCCCAAGGTTATTTTAAATTAGAGGATACCCCTTGATCTTTTATTATCCAGAACTACCGTGGGCAAGGAGCCAAGGCAATGTATAGATACCCTAACAAATCGATCAACTGGCTCCCGAGGATGGCCTGGTGGGCCACATGCCTCTCACGCTCCACACCTCTTATACGACACGATTTGCGTTTTCTATTCTACTCGTCGTACCGGAACTGACATCATAACTCGTTCACGTGCGAACTTAACAGCGATACGTCGAAGTTAAAATAAAAAAACGAAAAACGGACAAGTCGAGGCAATTTTCAATATTTGATTTTCATTTTTGCATGAAGCAAAACAAACAAGCGTTCTGAGAACCCCAACATCTCGCCTTGCGGGGTCATCCGCCGAAGGTGCAGCAGTATTGAAAGCATACATGTAGAGGAAACAATAAGGTCTGGAATAGGTGATGTGGTACAGACAATAATGTCTGGAATAGATTATCTGGTACAGACAATAACATTAGTCCCATGTGGGATTACTGGCAAAAGTTAATCCCATGTAGGATGGATAGGGCAGTCCAGTGTGAGATTACTGCTGGATAGTTCAGTCCCATGTGAGACTACTGCTGGATAGGCCAGTCCTGTGTAGGATTACTGCTGGGTGGACCAGTCCCATGTTATTAGTGATGGATAGTCCCCTGTGGGATTACTGCTGGATAGTCCAGTCCCAAGTGGGATTACTGCTGGATAGGCCAGTCCTGTCTGGGATTACTGCTGGATAGATGAGTCTCGTATTGGATTAATGCTGGATAGGACAGTCCCGTGTGGGATTACTGCTGCATAGGCAGTCCCGTGTGGGATTACTGCTGCACACGGCAATCCTGTGTGGGATTATGGCTGAGGAGGCCAGTCCCGTGTGGGATTACTGCTGGATAGGCTAAACCTGTGTGAGATTACAGCGGAATAGGTCAGTCCCATGTTAAATTATGGCTGGATAGGTCAGTGCCATGTGGGATTACTGCTGCAAATTGCAATCCAGTGTCATATTACATCTGGATAGGTCAGTCCCATGAGAGATTACTGCTGCATAAACCAGTCCTGTGTGGAATTACTGCTGGATAGGCCAGTCCCATGTGGGATTACTGCAGGATAGGCCAGTCCGGTCTGGGATTACTGCTGGATAGGTCAGTCCCGTGTGGCATTACTGCTGGATAGGCCAGTGCCATTGGGATTACTGCTGGATAGGTCAGTCCTGTGTGAGATTACTGCTGAATAGGCCAGTCCCAAATGGGATTACTGCTGGATAGACTAGTTCGGTCTGGGATTACTGCTGGATAGTTGATTTCCGTTTGGGATTCCAGCTGGATAAGTCAGTCCCATATGGCAATACTGCTGGATAGGCCAATGCCATTTTGGATTACTGCTGGATAGGTCAGTCCCGTGTGGGATTACTGCGGGAGAGCTGTGACCTAGGACGAACTGTAAGAAACATGTGTAGCAAGTTTCATAATCATTCAATGACAGCTGACAACTGCAGCAAACTGTGATGTGCACTTCAGCTAAATGCAAAACTCAATCATTTGCCATAATATGGAGAAAAATTAATATTTCTTGTCAAAAATAGCACAGGTACATCCTCTAATCATAAGAAACATCTGTACCAAGTTTCATAATCATCCAATGACAGCTGGCAACTGGAGCAAACTTACCATGTACATGTATATGTACAATTTACCTAAACAGAAAACTCATTCATTGCCATAATTTTGAGAAAAATTAATATTTCTTCTCAAAAATAGCACAGGTACATCCTCTTATCATAAGAAACATGTGTACCAAGTTTCATAATCATCCAATGACAGCTGACAACTGAAGCAAACTTACCATGTACATGTATATGTACAATTTACCTACACATAAAACTATTCATTTGTCATAATTTGGAGAAAAATTAATATTTCTTCTCAAAAATAGCACAGGTACATCCTCTAATCATAAGAAACATGTGTACCAAGTTTCATAATCATCCAATGACAGATGACAACTGGAGCAAACTTACCATGTAGATGTATATGTATACATGTAGAGGCTTACATGTACAATTTACCTAAACAGAAAACTCATTCATTGCCATAATTTTGAGAAAAATTAATATTTCTGCTCAAAAATAGCACAGGTACATCCTCTTATCATAAGAAACATGTGTACCAAGTTTCATAATCATCCAATGACAGCTGACAACTGGAGCAAACTTACCATGTACATGTATATGTACAATTTACCTAAACATAAAACTATTCATTTGTCATAATTTGGAGAAAAATTAATATTTCTTCTCAAAAATAGCACAGGTACATCCCCTAATCATAAGAAACATGTTTACCAAGTTTCATAATCATCCAATGACAGATGACAACTGGAGCAAACTTACCATGTAGATGTATATGTATACATGTAGAGGCCTACATGTACAATTCACCTAAACAGAAAACTCATTCATTGCCATAATTTTGAGAAAAATTAATATTTCTTCTCAAAAATAGCACAGGTACATCCTCTTATCATAAGAAACATGTGTACCAAGTTTCATAATCATCCAATGGCAGCTGACAACTGCAAGAAATTTTCCAAGTACAGATGTACATGTGCACTTCAGCTAAACGCAAAACTCATTCATAGGGATTTTAACATTAGAGCACCCCAGGGGTAGTACCCCCAGGTGGCATACCCACCCCCCATATTTTTTTTATATTTTTTCTAATTTTTCTAGACTTTTTTTTAACTTGCTAAACCAAAAACCCATTCATTTCCAGGCAGGGGACACCGACACCGACACCGACACCGACGACATCCTCTTCCCCCCTCACAATATCTCCCCTTTACTTCGTAAGGCGAGATAAAAACGAAAATTGAAAATTGACCGTCAAATATCAATTTTCGTTTTTTGTTTTTGTAATCCCAAAATCAAAAATTGAAAATTGACGTTCAAATTTCAATTTTTGATTTTGAGATCACAAAAACAAAAAACGAAAATTGAAAATTGACGGTCAAATTTCAATTTTTGATTTTGAGATTACAGAAACAAAAAACGAAAATTGAAAATTGACGGTCAAATTTCAATTTTTGATTTTGAGAAATCAAAAACGAAAAACGAAAATTGAACTGTGCAAGGTTACACGGACCCGAATGTAATTCATTATCCGCGAAATTCTAACCATTATTGACGATCATTTGAAGAAACTATATTTGCTGGTATATATACACCTGACCCACGTGAAATTATACTTGTACCTTTCAGTGGCTTATTAGATTAGATCGAACGACATTATAGAGGCAAGAACACTATCTTGATTTAGGACTTACCAATCATTGCGAAAGTTGATGAGTGCTGCCCATGTGATTCTGCAAAAGGCTTAAGCCTGTTGAGTTTGAGGTTACAAGAACGAGGTCATACGCCAGGGTCATATCACCCAAGCTTTGGCCGGAATGTATCTTGCATGAACTATGCTGTCCCAACATTCACGAAAGTTCAGTCCATGAATTAGGGGTCAAAAGTTCAAAGTTCAACTTCACAGTATGCCAGGAATTGTATGAATAATATCTTGGGTAACACGTCATTGGAGTTCTCGAACGTTAACTTTATCAGGTATGTTACGCATGTGGATCCATAGTAGCCTATTGCTTTGATACCAAAGGTCAGCTTACTGAAAAACGTCTTTTGTCTCGCCCTTGGTTTGAGGTGGATGTCTTTTCATTTCATTGAAAATATATAATAATTAAAGGGAGAACACTAACAGCTGAAAGATTCATGCACCATATACAGCATCGGCATGCATGTTTAAACAGTGTACATTTATTATGTTTATAGCGATTGGAAAATTTGGTGTATATCAGAAAATTAACTAAAAACAACTATGTTGTTA